>PVIY010030758.1:0-30622 GCA_004026745.1 Myrmecophaga tridactyla | reverse complement strand
AAAATGTTTCCTCTTTTATAGGACTTCAGAAACTAATCAAGACCCACTCAAATGGGTGGAGACATATCATCCCCTAATCCAGTTTAACAACCATTCTTAACTAAATCACATCATTCAGCGAGATGATCTCATTACAGTTTCAAACATACAGTATTGAATACAGATTATTCTACCTTTATGAAATGGGATTTATATTAAAGCATGACTTTTCTTAGGGGGCATACTTCCTTTCAAACCAGCACACCTTGTCCATGTTGGCTCTGGCACCCTTCAGCCAGTCAACCTGTTTGACCCTCAGTCTCTTCCTCTGTAAAGTAGAGATACTAATAAATCCATCAAAGTCATTATGGGGATCAGTGAAAAGGCCAATATGTCAAGTAGAATGCGGAGGCAGCTAGCTGCAAAGAGCTCTCCAAGGATGGTCTCTGGTTTCAGGCTTCCCTCTGCATATGCTTTCTCCTTCTTTCTCAAAAGTCTCTTTTCTTTTTTTTTTTTTTAATGAGAATTTAGGAATCTTTATTTATTTATTTATTTATCAACTCTCTCAATTGCCACATGGAGTTAACTCCTGGAGACCACAGCATTTAACCAGTGCCTTACATCTCATTGAGCACCGAGCTGCTTCCAAAGGTGTATCTTGACCCAGGCCTGAGGACTTCTCTAAAACCTGGGGTTGTTAATGTGACAGCAAGAATGTACGACCACTCTCTCTCCCGGGGCTCTGCGTGAACAGAATGGAATATGTGCTGTTTTTAATTTGTTTCTTTGGTGTAAGTTTATCTGGGCAGACAGTATGGATGTGGTGTGCAACTTGTGAAAAAGCAGACGACTTTTGCTTTATTTTTTCTTTCTAAATGTGTCATTCTGGGTACTGAATCTTAAAATTGCATTTTTATTGTACATCTTGAGCTAATATTCATCTCTGTGTTGAAGAAACTGCCGGGAGTCTCATTTCATGCATCCCTGCAGAAAATAAACTACAGACCCTTCTTTTTTGTGTCACTGGAAATAAAGTGGTTCCGAATTGCGATACTTTATGAGGGACTGCATTAAATCCGAATTGCCTTTTTAAGCTCTGATCAAAGGTTAGTAGTGAATAGCACCATTTCTGTAGACATGCTTCTCTCTTTTTTCTACAGAATCTGGGATGTGGTGATAAAAAAAGCATTAGCATTTTGCTACCACTTTACAGTGATTAGGCCAGAACCTGTGGTTGTATAAGCTGCTCCCAGGGAGTTCATCAGACACTTTTAAGAGAGTCATTTGAATTTTTAATGCCACAGCTACTTGGTATGCTAATTTCTTCAATTTAGTAAGAGTCATGGCCAAATAAGAATTCAAGAGTTCATAAGAGTTAATCTTCCAAAGGAATCAACTTTCAGATATGGGTTATTTATTTACTTACAGAGTCTAACCTACTCCTTACTGTAAATCATGATGACTCTTTGGTTTCTACATTTAAATGATGGTAAATGAAGGCACTACTTGAAAACGAGACAGTGAAATACTGTATTCTAAATAAAGAAGGCATTCTGTATCTAAGAACAAAGAAATTGAAGTCAACAGACCTGAGTTTGAAAACCCCCTCCCAAGTTGTATCAGCCTCATTTTTCTCTGTTGTAAAGGGGAGGTATTAAGGATATCACCTCAAGTGATAGTTGTGAGGGTTAAATTAACTAATTAATTATTTCAACAAATTCTTATCAAATATTTGTTGTGTGCCAAGTGCTGGCAATGGGGCAGTGCATAAAACAGACACAATCCCTGCCCTGTGGGCACTGTCCACCCAGTGAATGCATGGCCATGAGGTGCCCAATGTGTGTGTGTGCTGTGGGGTGGGTGGGTCCCGGGGCAGCAGCATTGGTGATGTTATTAGTCAGCTATCAGCTGTCCTAGTCATGCATTGCTAGAGGCTTTGGATATGTTTTAACATCACAGAAACTCCATGGATTGTGGGTATTGTTATCCACTTTTTATCTCTTGGACAAAGAGATCAAGGTCACATAGCTTAGCCCTTGTGCCAATGGAATTTGAATTCATTTCTGTCCAGTCCCAAGGCCTGTGCACGTTACACTGTACAATGGAACCCCCTGAGGCTTGGAAGTGATCTATTTAGTACTAGAGTAAACATTTTTTTGGCCAGCATTTCTCCCTAAACATGGTTTCGAAAGTCTTCTCAAGGCTGTAGATGTGATCCCTGTTTATCTAGGGCTGGCCCATCCCATCTACAAAGCCCATGGCAGTCTCATAATCCGGGACCTGATTTAAGGCTTAGATTAGTCCATTTCATGATGGAATCACAGATTATTGGAATCACAAGTTATTGGAGTAGATATGAAAAGTTAAAGGAAAACTTCTGCGGTTGAGCAGATTGTCAGTGACTAATTTGAAAAGTCGCTTATTTTATCTGAGAATACAGAGCTCTGTGTCTCATGGCACAGTGGCTTAAAATGGAAGTGCTCTTTCAGTATTAATAGTGGTGTAAATGTGTAGCCCAGTGTGTCAGGAAGCACTGGTAGCTGCTGTGCAGCCACAATCAAAAACCACCGAGACAGGCCATTGGTGGATCTTGCTTTAACTGGGTATAGTGTAGGCCTGCAGAACTGATCCGCTGGTACTTGTTTTATTTATCCTTGTGGATTTATTTCTGTTCCAGAATTTGTGAACCTGAGAATTACAAAATCACTGCTTTGGAAGAGCCCTGGAAAAGGTCACCATAGGGTCTTTCCAAGCAGTAATGAAAACCTTCCCAGAAGAGTATTTGGACGTGCCTCGAAAACTCAGCTTTCACAGCCTGGCCCAATGGCCTGACCCTGTACAATGCTGCACTCCTAATGGGGCGGCTTTTCAGAGGGCTGATCTGCCTGGATCGACAGGCATCCATTCTCACTGACAAAACTCTTTCAAAATATACCCGATATATCCATTAAGCAGGAGGCAATGGACCAATATCACTTTTTTTTTTAGGAACCTAGTCTCATTTTTCTGAACCAATAATTACTGTTTGTGTACATAAGTAAATTGATGATGATTTATGATGAAATAAGAGTAGAGATTAAAAGCCTAACTTGAATTGAGTTCTGTACTCAGTTCTGTACTGCAGCACTGATCCGGCCCCATTACATATCTATAATCACAGAGTAATCCTGCGAGAGGGGTGTTATTATATCACACGTTTTGTTGATGAGGAAATCGATGAAGGGATTAAGGTCCTACAGATTAGGGCATTTGCAGAGGCCTTTTCAGGCTGAGTCTTTGAAAGTTCCCTGTCAGCTGCCCTTTACACTTCAAGATGGAATGCGGCATGCTCAGCTCTTTAAGGAGGGTGGAGAGTCACAGAATGGGAAGGGCTTCGGACTTGCAGTCAGTGCACATTAGGCATAGGTTATTGCCCTCCCGAGTCACTTTCTCAACTTCCTTAAAATCCTCTTCCCGTTGCTTACTGAGTCTTTGACCTGTCAGCAGCTTTTGAAACATTACGTGTGGTTTCTCCATCACATACACTTGTTGGCTTATGCCCTGGGGTCTGCTCACCAATTGTGGCTAAAGGAAGTAGCCCCCCAACATCAGCACATGCGATCTTGGGTCCCCAGCACGGGAAGCTGGCACCCCTCACCGGGGCTGGGCGTCCCCAGGCCTTCAAGCTCCCTCTCACTCTGCCACAGTCCTCTGTCTTCCTTTCCTCCTGTCCCCCAGCCCCACCACACGTGTCTACACAAGGACTCTCAAAAGGGCAGGAGATCTTTTGTCCTTCACAGTCATAATAGAGACTTGTGTTTCTATTTCGTCTCCTAGACTGTGGCACTGGCACTTTTTTCAGATTTATTTTGTATGATCATTCATTTTTCTTAATTCATATACTAATTAAGGCAGAAAAGATTGTTTTCCCATTGGCTGTTCAGTGACTCATGTTTGTTTGAAGCCCAGGTGTCCCCTCACCCTTTTTACAGTTGCTGCCATTTGATGAATGACACCTGAGCATCTGGGGGAGCTGTTAATATTTCGCCAGGTAGGTGTGCCCTGCCAACTGTATGTGGCCTTCATTCTCCCTAGGGGCACCCATGGGTACATGGCTCCTGAGGTGCTGCAGAAGGGGACGGCGTATGACAGCAGTGCCGACTGGTTCTCCCTGGGCTGCATGCTTTTCAAACTCCTGAGAGGGTGAGTGAATATTTCCTTCTGGTGCTGTCATCTCAGCATGCGCTTGGATCAAAATCCGGAGGAGTGTTTAGAACCGACCAGACTCTGATAGCATTTTAAAGCATGTAATGATCTTTAAGGAACACACTTATCTAGAAGATAAGCTTGGCTCTTTCTGTCTTAAAAAAGTAAGAGTTTCTTTCCCAAAAGATTGCTTATAGATAAAAACTTATGGCTAGCTCTTCTTGTTCCATTCTATGTAGGAATTACAACACTTTTAAACCTACAGTAAGACGGTTTTGAAATATTTCCATTGACAAGTCATATTCTGGAACTAAGTGTTGTCTACGAATGTTGATCATTGAAGGGCAGAGGGTAATATTTTCCCCTAGAAATTAATTACTCATGATTCTCTTCTGAGCCTAAAGCATGTTGAGGGTTACTAAAAAAAAAGGATGAAGACCCAAATTAAAGACTTTTTAAAAGTTTGCATTTATTTATAAATATGCCAAAATTCATTTGTGTGTGTGTTTTTAAAGCGAGTGTTATACTTGACCCTTATGTTTTTATGGGTCAAGTATAATAGATGATGATGAAATATATAGTAGAAAAGATTGTAACACCAAAGTGCTCTCAAAATATGTCCCGATATTGAACATGTAACAATTACATTAATCTCTCCATTAATTTAAGATTTTAAGCCACTTTTAATGGGAATCTCTAATTTTATAAAATATATTTTTGATTATTCTTCCCTCACAAAGATACATAAAGCAGTTTGCATTGAGATTTTCCAGTCAAGATTTTTTTCCTTTAATATTTCTTCCATGCACACAGTCCCGTTGGGCTAGCCTAATGGAGCACTACTACATCTTACTATATTTAGCACATTCCATGTCTTTCCCCCAAACTAGGTTCTGAGCACCCATGCTTTTTCCTCAGGACTCTGCTAATCCAGTTGCTCTCTGCCCAGCACATTCAGTTGGAAACTGAAATTGTATTATCGCCTAAAATGTCGGGTCCTGTTCTTCTTTAATCAAATTACTGTATTTGTGGAGCCTGGATGGCCTTGATTCATGTCATCAGACTAACTGACCTCATCAGAGAGTTTATGCAGAGTCAGCCAGGGGGAACCGTTTCCCCATTTCATGGACACACTGTGTGCACAGCTGGTGCATGAAGAGACAAGCCGCGAGTCCCGGGTCAGCATTTTCCCTAACAGTGTGAATGAAGATAGAGAACTCGTACTTATATTTAGGATTTTGAGACGGCAGAAAGCTTTGTACAGAGGTTAAAATGTTGAATGCATTAAGTCAAGATTCAAACTCACCCATAAAGTGCAACAAGGAAGACTGAAGGGCTTTGTTTGCTTATTTTTTAATTTTACTATTTTTAATAATACCTAGCCTGGGGCTAATCTGGCGTACTACTACTTTATTTTAAAAGACTTGGGAGTTTCGTTTCATTTTCTTTTTTTCCTGGCCACGTTTTATTTGCCCTTTTTCTTTAAACAGGATAACCAAAGATACAGACAATATCCAGTAAAATAAAATAGATAATACAATTTTCTAAGAGACTGTGATGTCATATGCTGCATTTAAGCTACTTTTATTCATGCTTGTCTTGGGACAAGGAATAGATCATTCAATAAAAACATATAGTAAAAACAAAATATGTTATCGCGTATAACTTTTAAATTACAATAATGATGTACCTTAATTACTTCCATGCACGCAAGTCGAACATTACAGGTTTTTTAAAAAATAAATCCAAGTAAGACTTCTAGTAGCATTTAAGAATAAAGTAGTTCCTAATTTTTTTTTCTTTGTATGTAGATCAAGCACCTCCAAAATACAAATTCCTATATACAGTGAGTGCTTTACTGAAATTGAACATTTAAGTAAATTAAGTATGTGGATAGCCTTACAACAAGCTGACATTCTATATTCATTCAGCTGGGTAGGTAACAAACCATAGTGCCAAATGGGAAAAGTGTATTTGCAATTCATTTCAAAACCTGATTTTACTTTTCTATAGATAAATACAGAAAATATACTGATTTGTTAAAATAAATAAGATGTGATATATTAACACTTCGCTATAAAGAATGCATATGAGGACATTTACAAGCTGAATAAATCTTATTAGGACTATTTTACTATAATAAACACTGGCAAAATAGAGGTATGTATTGTGTGGTTTTATGGATGGTATATATTTTACCACCTACTGTTTTTTTCTTTTTTTTTGCATGGGCAATCTCTGGGAATCAAACCCAAACTCTGGCATGGCAGGCGAGAATTCTGCCACTGAGCCACCATGGCCCACCCTCCCACCTACTTTTGTATGTACCAGACTTGTTCATTTTTCAGTTGCTCCTGGTATTGTGCTTTAAGAAATTGGTACAATGTGAAAAACTTGAAAATACGCGTGAAAATGTTTTAGGAAGAAATAGATATTTCCATGCAATTATCTGCACTCTCACTGTGTAAATATAAAGGAGAGATTTTTGTTTCCTGTAAAACAGTTCATTGTTCTGTGAGAGTCTGGATTTTAAAAACCAGTAACTAATGAAATCTTTATTAAAATGGCACCATCTGATTCAAGTAAAAAATGACTTAAACACTACTAATAAAAACGACAGGGTGGTGCGACCGTGGCTCAGTGGCAGAGTTCTCGCCTGCCATGCCGGAGACCCGGGTTTGATTCCTGGTGCCTGCCCATGCGAAAAAAAAAAAGCACATTTCATGAAGAATACAAAGAGAAATAAATATCTGCTGAATATTTTAGTTTAGATAGCTCAGAATTTGAGGCGAAGATTTCAGAACAGGTGTTAATGTGGCCCATAGTGACCTAAGCAGTGACTCGGCTGGACGGGGAAGCTGCCGGACGCATGTGGATTCAAGCTGCTTGTTAGAGAGGAACTCCCCCGCTGTTGTTCAGAAATCCTTCCTCATTTCCCAGGCTTCCCATACTCTCTTGGCTAGTTTCTAGCATTTTGGCATCTTCTTTCCTGCTAAAGAGCCTGTCCAAGTAACTGATGTATTTTTTGTCACAATTTGTTCATCCTTCCTTAACTCACGGCAAAACTGACTTCGGAGGAAAACAACCCCACCCACCCACCCACCCAACTCACAAATTGGCTATCCCAAGAAGATTGGTTCAAGGCTTCGTGAGCCAAATTTGCCGTTCCTTTTTCTCTTTTTCTCAGCTTACACACTTTGATGTCTAGCTTTTCAATTCCGGTTGAGACACTGAGCCATTCACCTGTATGGCAGCATCGGTAGGCTCATGTCGGGAACTAAGTTGAATAGCTCCTGCAGTGAAGGAATCAAAGTCCAATCCCTGATGCTTTTCCCTTTCTTTTTCAGCCATTTGCCCTGTTGCTTCTCTAGAGCTCTCTTTGCTTCAGCCAATCCATTCTTTCACATACTGACCTGCCTTCTTATCAGATTTTTCTTTGCTTCGTTGCTTCCAATTGGAACCATAATAAGCTTGGGTTCGCAATAATCATTAAGTTCACTCTCTCTCCAAACTAAGTTATCTAAATATGATGATGACCTCGTTTTGTAGTTACGAGTCTGGCTATACTTTGAATCACAGTATTTGTCTGCACAGTGTTCTTGGTACTCCATCAAGGTTCAGTAGAGTATTGGTACCAAAAGCAGGGTCCCCCAGACAGTTTCATGATCTCCATCCAGATAGTTTCAAGGATCAACTTGTATTTCTTCTCTATCAGTGACATCAGCCGAGCTCTTGGGTCAAGCTGAACTTCCTCGATATTAAAGCTGTTGTTTATGTACGAGCCAAACCATGCCCTGAAAACTGGCAGCCATGGTAACCTTCTCAGTTATAGAGTGACCGTGAGTTTATCCCTCAGCAAAATTGTCCTCAACTTCCTCTGCAGTATGAGAAGGACGACTTGAAATCGGTTCACCCATTGGAAAAGACTATATGCTTATGTGAGGATGGGAGAGTATTTTTTTCTGCTGTCAACCGATCCATGGGGGATAAATGTCAGAAACCGTTCCAAGAAATCCAGTACTTCTCAACTAATTCCTGGACCGCCGAGATAAGGGTTTGTGTGACTCAGTGATATCATTTATAATGTAAACTGGAATCACGCTGAGGACTCCTGATGATCTGCCTCATGTACAGTAGAAACAGGTTCCGAAATCAGCCGTCTCTGTTTAAGTTCACTTACCCCTGCAGAGAGGGTTTTACCGGTCAGCATTTTGGCAAAGATGCAGCCCGCAGCCCACCTGGCAGTGGCTTTAGTGTAATTATTAGCAGAAAGTAAAAGACATGAAGATCTGTACCATTTAGTAGCCAGTCCTTCAGAAAGATGACCCTTTGGGGAATAATGGGGTGTGATAGTCAATCTTCGGTGTTAATGAACGGATTACTGGTGGAGATCTCTGTGTGGTGTGTGTGCAGCTGAAGGTACGTGAGCCCACGCAGCAGCTGACACATGGGAAGCCTGGCATGCTCCTCCAGGAAGGGGCTGCTCCAGCACCTCAGCCAAGTCTGTCTGCATGTCCTCCTGAGCGACCTCAGCGCCTCCGTACAGTGAGAGCCCATGTGGTCTGTTAGCTGGCTTCCCCGGAACCAAGGACTTCAGACACTTTCACAACGTTAGGGTCAAGTCTTCCAGTAATTTTCATTTCACGTAGTGCATGTTTGACACACTGGGGATCAGAAAGGACAGTTTTCTTGATGGCTACTCTGTTGTCGCAGTCATTGTCTATGCAGAAGAAACCAAGCCCTTTCCCCCACATCCCAGTGGCTTTAAGTCCATTTACCTGGAGCCCAGATCAAAGCCATGAATGTTCATGAGACTTTCAAGTTCCTCTGTCAGTTTGAAGCCCTTACTATTGCCTTTGCCTTTTGAATTGTTGATCTTTTGTAAACAAGGAAGAAAACTGTGTCAAAAGGAAAGCTCTTTCAAAAAGGGAGAAGAAAAATAATTTTGCTTCCGCAGCGAGATGACTTATTGATGTTTGTTGCATATGTCTACCAGGCCATTGTGTTCCCCTTACATTTAGTTGTTTAATGTTAACTCAGTGTATTTCAACAGTGTGATTTGTGGCTAATATAGTGGATTCAGTCCCAGTTGGCTGTAATTCAAATTTGGAGTACTTAATTGGAAGGTGTTAATGCCTCTGTGAAGTCCTTGAGCAGACTTGAGTGAAGCCTTATGTTCAGTATCGCTCCTATGGAGAGGGATGTGACTGACAGAAGGATATCCACGGAATGAATAGTCATGAGGATGGGCTGGAATGGATAAGAGGACAATGGTGGAAGATCTGGATTTATAGCTTGTATGGAAAAGTGGAGAGAGCTGGACAAAGGGGAGCCATACAATTGGCTTCAGCCACTGCAAGCCTCGTGTTATGGGAAGGATTAGATTTAGGCTTTATAGCTCTAGAGATAGGCATCTTGAGGAGGAAAAATAGTTCATACACGAAAGTCCATTCAAGCATTTGAGCTGCCCAGTGAAGGTGTGCTCTGCCTCACAAGGAACAAGTCCCCTGCCTTTGTCTGGAGGACCATTTATTGAGCCTAAAATAAAAAATTCTTCCAGTATGTGACCGGTTGGATTAGTGGCTCTTCCCTACCAAGATTTTTGATCTTACACCATTCTTCTTATTCCTTGTTCTGAAGTTATCCGCAGGAAAGGATATAGCGCTAAAACCCAAAAAGCTGTGGAAGATGTTTTATCTTAAGTGAGTAAATTTATTTGGTAAGCAATTATTGAGTGCCTACAATATGTAAGAGACGGTGCTTGATGTGACGGTGAGAAGACGAGAACGAGATCTTCAGGGCCTTGCAATCCTGGGGAGGAGGAGACAGGTGCGTTGAGGCAGGATTAGGAGCAGGACGGGCCATGCTGACTTACACTTAAGCGGGGTGCTGTGGGAGTGCAGAAATGAGAGGACAAGTTCCGACCTGGAGAGCAGGGCAGGATTCACGCCGGAGCTGGGAGAGGTAATGAGCGTTGGCTGGGACTACAATTCAAAGACTTGGGGTTGGGGAAGAATGTTTCCCCGGCACATGGAGGGGACAGCCGGGAGCAGCTTGCTTTTCTCTGGCAGTCACCTGAGAGTGGTGGTCAGTTGATTATCAGGAGGGGGAGGGGGTGATTGAAGGTAAGTTTGAGAACGTTGGGCCAAGGCTGTGGAGACCCTTGGATTCCATGCTGTGTGGTTTGGCCTTTATTCTCTAGTCCCCAGAGACGGAAGGCTTTTAATAAAGGAGTGATATGGTTGGGTTATTTTTCAGCAGCAGGGAGGGTTGCAGGTACAGAGACAAGAGTTGAGTGTTAAGAATGTAGGCTAAAGGCAGTGAGCACTTGAGCTAGCACAGCAGGGCTGGGACTAGAAGTAGAAAGGAGGCAAAGGACGTAATAAAATATTTTAGCGTTCGAGTCCATAACCCTGTGGTGGTTTTTCTCATGGATCTTGGCTATGGAAGGGTGGGGGTTAAAGATGGTACCAGTTTAGAATCATGGAAACTGGGAGGATGGTGATATCACTACCAGCATTAATAGTTGTAAAGTGTCAGTGAATCAAATTAAACAGATGCTTATTGAGGGTCTACCAGGAGCAAAGCCCTGTGATGGGGTCTGCACGAGATACAATGGTGCTTAAGAGCCTTGGTTCCCTCAGCTATAAGCAAAGGGGTGTTGTCACGGTGCTACTTCATCACAAGGTTGCATACGGGCAAACCTCAGCAATATAAGTGTAAGTATCCTCTGCATTTTCCGTATGCAGAACTTCCTAGCAGGTCTGTTTTCTCAGTCACAAGGGGCCTACAAAGCTGAAACAAATCAGAGCTAAGAGGTCCAGTGAGAAGAGCACTGGTCCAGAGTTGGGGCCTTCCAGACTCAGGTTCTGCAAGCCTGCTTTGCCCTCTGCATCCTAGCACACTGCGCAGGGCAGGTCACCGTGGAATGAACCAGACACCATGCCAGCCACTGCGTAGTGTGTATCTTCAGCCATTGGTTCTCAGCAGTGGTCCTCAGCAGGGAGTGTTTGGCAATGCCTGGAGACATTTCTGGTTGCCCCAACTGGGGAGGTAGTACTGGCAGCTGAGGGGTGGAGACCAGGGGTTCTGCTCAACATCTTAAAATGCAGAGGAGAGCATCTGCAACAAAGGGTCCTCTGGTCCAAACTCTGAACAGTCCGTAGTTGAGCAGCCCCACTCTGGAGTAAGTCCCTCCCCCTTCCTTCCCACATCTGTGCAGTGAGATTGAACTGGTCATCGCCAGGGGTCCCTTCCTGTGATGTGACACTCTCCCTGTCCAGTGTCCCATCATTTCCACTGGAACACTATTCTGCACCCCTCATATTGTCTTGACACCTAGAAGACCACCAGGCTTGAGGATGAGGAATCTGGGTGGGAAAAGGTTGCCAGGGCTTGAGAAGGTGTTTTCTATTCCTGGACTCGTAGCCATGAACTGAGCTAATTTTCATGGTTAATATTGGTGCTAATATACTGCTAATATTTTGGGGGTGCTGATCACTGCTTCCATTTCAGATGACTTTGTCAGATATTTGACAGCATCTGTGTATGAAAATGTACTATCTGTGGATTTGTCATGATTCTGAATCTGGATTTCAGATGTCTGTTAAGGAAAAGAGTCGATGTGACAGGAGCCTTGATCTTGAGGATGTCATATTATCTAGTCCCCAAAGGTGCCAGACTTAAAGCCAGAATCAGGGTGGTGGCTGGAAGAGTTGAGCTCTGCCTGGGACTATTAAGTCTGCTCCTTGTAGGGAGAAAAGGAATGCTGATAAATATTTTAGCAGCTTTAGGTTCAAAAGACTTATTTTATTTAACCTGTCAATCTTTTTGGTTTTCTAAAACAAATTTTGTGAATTTTTAACTGTAATAATAAATGTATTGTCTTTGACTCATTTTTTTCGCTGTGAATTAG
The DNA here is from genome assembly GCA_004026745.1 of Myrmecophaga tridactyla. Classification (NCBI taxonomy): domain Eukaryota; kingdom Metazoa; phylum Chordata; class Mammalia; order Pilosa; family Myrmecophagidae; genus Myrmecophaga; species Myrmecophaga tridactyla. Next base: position 18,543 of record PVIY010030758.1, on the reverse strand, counting down.
ACATATCTAATGTGGTTTGTGCGTGAGTTTTTCCTCCTATCTTCTATCATCTCTTAAGCTATCTCCCCGTCTCCCACTCAGCCTGGAATACCATTTGGCCAGTTGCACATGGGAATCTGATTCCCTTAACATTCCCTATGCAGTCAGAACATCCACGTTGCAAGCTGTCCGCAGGCCTGTCCCCGTCTCCTATTTAAGGGGGACGCGCTGTGACCCCGCAGGGTCTGTGCGCACCACAGGCCTCACCCAGAACGGAGATCATTGTTGTCCCAGGCTTTCTTTAGCGTTTTCCAAAACAGAGACAGAATCCTTGGTCTTGTTCACAAAGAATAATCATTGGAAACAGATGTGCATCAGGAGTTTTCACTCGAAAGACCAAACTCTCTCAACATAGGCTTGAGTAGCTGAAAAGCATTTCCGATCACTTCTTATTGAGTCAGACATGGATTAACTATATTTATAAGACGGGAATCGTAGTGTTAGGGGCCATGTGCTGGAAATGTTTTTGGCACGACTAACTTTAACTTCAGTCCCTTTGCACGCCTCCCTCCGGTCTCATGAAAGACTTTTTAAATTTAGCACAGAGCATTTCTGTCGGAACACAGCAGTCCTTCTCTGTGAGTGTCAGGACTCGGCTCTTTCCTTCCGGTGTCCGATGCCAGCGAGGGCGCGGGGGTCAGGAGCAGGCCCGGGGCCCTCTGCCTTGCACGCAGGAACCAAACCAGAAGGATGCGCCAAAACCCCCGAGGAGCCCCGCTCGATCCCTCCTTACGGGATAAGGAAAAGTGTGGGGCCGGAACAGCGGAGTGTCAAGCAGGGAGACTAAGATTTTCAGTAAGATTTAACAAGCTCTTATTCCTTCGCTCTTGAACTGTCAACGAGTGGATATTTGTATGCATTTTGCATAAAAGAAAATGATAGAAGTATGATACCTTCTTAAAATTAATTCCTACTAATAGCAAACCAATAACTCACTAATACATGTTTTTATGTTCTATTTGCTGTTTAAGTGTAGTTATTCTACGTTTTCTCCTGGGAAAGAGTTAAAGGGAAAGGAGTATTTCCAGTGGAAATAGATGTTAAAAATTAGCATGTGTTTGCTTGCGGCTAAGTTACCCTGTTTTGATATTTTGTCTCAAGTTAATGAGGTGGGACTTACTTTGTACATCATTGCATGATAAGGAAGAAAATAAAGCGTTAGGGTGCCCTCTCTTGTACAAAAAGGAAATTGAAATATGTAAGACAATAAATGCTCTTGAGGAGATGATTCCGGGTAGGCTAGCTTGCGGAGTGCGACGGCCAGCCCAGCAGCAGGAGCAGCACGGCGGTGATAAGAGGGGGTTTCGATTTTTTTTTTAATCCCCCGATTTATGTGTTTGACATTCTCATCTATTTTATGGAATCAATGTTAAAATATTTTGCATAGAATCTTACCTCCGATTATGTCATATATGCCTTATAAATTTATAGGATTAGCATTTTACAGGCACATCGTGCTATAAGAAAACAATAAATATACATCCTTTCTTTGATTTTCAAAAACATACATGAGGCTGTGGTTTTCTAATTTGCCTATTTAATAATCTCTTTTAATAAGATTTCCTTGAAAAGCCAGATTTCCCCCGAAGTTTTTTTTTTTTAATGGACTTTATTTTTTTAGAGTAGAAAAACGTGTGCGGAAAGTACAGGGTTGCCATGTGCTTCTCCCCCCTCCCAGTTTCTTCTTTTATTAACGTTTTGCATCAGCATGGTACATTTTTTTTTTTTGCAATTGATGATTGTAAAGTTGTATTAATATCGATGCCCTATTAAGTACAGTGCGTAGTTTGCATCAGGGTCCGCGCGCTGTGTTGTTCAGCTCTGTGGCTTTTACAAATGCGTCACGTCGTGTGTCGGCCCTTACGGTATCACACAGAGCAGTCTCCCTGCCCCGAGAGCCCTGTGCTTCCCTATGCATCCCTCCTCTCTCGCGGAGCCCCCGGCCACCACCGGTCCCTTTACCATCTCTGTAGTTCTGCCTTTTTTGCCCAAGACTTGGGTCCCAGTTAGCTGGGACTGTCCCCGCTGGAAGCCAGCACCGCTGGCTCTTCACTCCAGGCCCCCGGAGGTCGGGAGCGAGTGGGCAGCACTCAGGATCCCCGAGGCACCGGGCAGCCCCATCCGCCTCACCACGGACGGCACTGCCCAGAACTGCTGGCTTCTTGTCCATCCTGATAGTGTTTTGGCCTGTTAAAGATCCTGGTTTGAGGGATCACTGTCCATTTTGCTAAAAATAAGACAAAATAAAGTTGCCTGAAAGTTATTGTTAGCTCAGCCACTAATATGAGAAATGCTGTGTAAATAACATTTGTTTATATGACTTGGTTAAATGTATATTTATTATGTTTTTTGTGATATTTTAATTGGAAAAGCTTATTTTAGCACCACAGTTTCATTTTTTAATGAGGGAGCAAGTGAGATTTCAAGCTTGTTCTTACAGGACCTAATATAGTTGCTCGTCATTTTTTCTCTGGAAATAATGAATGTTTAAGGCTTTTCTGTGTCTGTCGTTTGGAAGGAACAGTGATAGAACATAATACTTTACCCAAATATTAGTCAGTGGTATGTGCTAAATTGCCTGATGTCATATTTTCATAGGATGCTCTTTGTTCCTGCAGGCACAGCCCTTTCAGGCAGCACAAAACCAAAGATAAGCGTGAAATAGACCGGATGACACTCACGGCGGTAAGGGGGCTGAAAACTAAACTCTTATCCTCAGTGTGATTTTCTTGTTTTATTCCATTATGTCTAGGGTAAAAAATGTGTTTCTTGAAATAAAGGTTTATTTATATTTTATGCATTTCTATTTTATATATATTTAGCATATAATAGAAAACATTCATACTTTATAAAATAGAACCTATTTACTTATGTATTATGTGTATTTATAGAGAGGAAAACTAATGGAAATAGATGCCGATGCAAAAAATCATGATTTTGCTCACAAACTGCATGAGAAAGAATAAAATTGAGAACAAAACTAAAGAAACGAAATAAAAGGAGAAATCACTGAGGGGCAGAGGAGTGGAACCTTCTGATTCTTATGATCCAACCCCAGCCTGTTGGTTGATGTTTTTCAAATGATGGTTGACCTAATTATATCCCTTTACAGTAAATATTAATTCAGGATGAATCCATACTTTTCAGAACTATGCTTATCCTTTAAATCTAGTTGGGTGTGAGGGCATTGTTTCCATAGGTGGATTTTTGAAATCTTTCAGTTCTCTTCCCCAGAACGTGGAGCTCCCAGATACCTTCTCTCCTGAATTGAAGTCCCTCTTGGAGGGCTTGCTCCAGCGAGATGTTAGCAAACGGCTTGGTTGCCACGGAGGCAGGTAAGCCATTGCTTCTACCTTTCGGTGTCTTTACCCTAAAAGTAAAACAGTTTTAAAAAATTACCTGTTCTTGGTCATTAAAAATCTATTTTAATTTGAGGGGGAAAAACTCATGTAGGAAATTTCGTGTGTTTTGTAATTAACAAGTGGGGAAAAAAAATCTGTTTAACTTTAAAATCTGCCTTTTAGATGATAAAAATGAATTCTGATATCTCATAGTCCATCTAATAAGTTTTATAATGATTGTATTGTTAATTATGACAAGTCGAATATTGTGGTCGGGTCCTCATATATTTTGTGTCATGCAGAACTGACCAACTTCTATCCAACTGTTCTTAGAAAATAAAAAAAAGGAATATCTGGAAAGCTTACAGAGAAGAGCTTGTAACAGGCCTTTTCCCTCCTTCTCTTCACTCCCAGTCTTGCTTTTCTTCTCATCACTAGAATTGCTCCTTATAAGAAACCAGTTTTTACCTGTATATGTGTGTATGTGTGTATTTAGAGTTACATATTTGTGTATGTACTTATCGTTGCTACAAATTATTATATATATTATTACATGTGCATGTATACCTATTTCCTCCAATGTATTTAAGAGGTTACCTATTCCTGCACTAATAGATGAGGAATCGTGCTCACTCATTATTCTCTTCATAGCTTCCCTTTTACCCCACCTCTCAAACAAGTTGTAACATTATTTTTGGTTCTCTTTTCTTATCTTTGTAGCTTTAAATTACACACTTGCACAGTTGTGCCTTATTCCCCTAAACATAAAGTGTCTCTTGACTGCCCACTCCATAAAATGACGATTTTAGCATTCCCTCTTTGATTTCAGTTCTTTTTCTCTCTCACTGACTCATTACTGTCATGTTTATTTTTATTTTTACGTTGTCAAACTGTTCATATTTATTCTCTCTTCTGCAGTTATAACCAATGTGTGCTTTGTACATAGGTTGATTTCGAAAGTTGCAAATGAACGAGTAGTATTTATCCTCTCATGCCAACACGAGTGTTTCTCTTACACGTTCTCTACATAGCCTGGTCACAAACCTTAAGTTGTTTTGTTGTTGTTTACGTGCATATCTTTCAAAAGATGTTAGCATGGCTGAGCACTTTCATTTCTCCCTGGTACTTCTTCCAGGGAAGCCTCAGTTTACCGCCCGCAGTGAGAGCTGAGTGCTGTCTGTCCTTCTGCTCATTGGTGTCATCCCATCCGGCACTTCCCTCTTTCCCTCTCCTGGTTTGAATCTGCCATTTACTAGATCCCATGCCTTCTGTTTTTCCTTTTTGCTCGAGTGTGTTCTCAAGAATTTCCTTATGGAAGGGATGTGGGAGGTAAGCTATCTGGGTTCCTGCATGTCTTAAATGTCTTTTTGCTTCCTCACACTTTATTGGTGTTTTGGCTGGACATAGAATTCCAAATTGAAAATAATTTCCCCCGGAACTTTGGAAATATTGCCGTGCTGTGTACAAGTGAACGGGGACGGTGATCGGACTGCGGCTGTTGCCTGTCACACCAGGCACTCTTAGTCCCTTTTACTTGGAAAACTTGTGGTCTTAGGCTCAGGGAATGCTGTAATTTGATTTATTTGAAATTTCCTCTGTTCTATTTCCTTGCTGTCTTTTAGAACTCTTAAAAAATAGATTTTAGGGTTCTAGATAGTTCTTCTGTCCCTCTCATCTTTTCTTAACATATTTTCTTCACGCTAGTCTTGAAGATTCTTTGTTCTGCTTTTTGACTTTCCAGCCCTTTTACTGATTTCTTTTAAAAATCTTTAGCGGTTTTAATTTCTTAGAAGTAGATCCTTTAGAGACCACCCCCTCTCCCATCAGAATAAACACCCGGCTGCAGGTGTTGTGGGGTTGGGCGTGGGGAAGGAAAGTGTGTGTCTGTGTGTGACACACAGACTTCCAGTCCACACCTTGTCCTCGGCCCGTGTCCCTCTCCCCCAATGATGAGCCCTGGAGCTCAGCTCACTGGCTCTGTCCCCAGAGCCGCAGCAGCACCACCCTTTGCTTTCAGTCACTGCCCCTGTCTGCTCCTGTCTTGTCTGCTGATGTTCCCTCTCACAGTCTCTTCGCGGTGGGTTTAGGTCTCCATGGTCCTAGCCTGTCATTTTTTGTGGCCCAGAAGGAGTGACGCTCCAGGTCTGCTTGGTCGCTGGTCTGAACCAGGAGTCTTCTCTCCTGGGTCTTCTTACTTGCTTGGATATATGCACGCGGGCTGCTTGTTACCTTTCCACATTTACAGTGACAGGCACCACGGGGAGTAGAAGAAGGAGAGCACCTAGGAGTGTCTGGTGAAAAGGCAGAGGGTCATGCTTTGGCTTGTGTGGCGTTCACCCCTGTCCGGGTGTTGGCGGAGCTCCCGCTGCGCCCGGGCTGCGTGAGGAGAGCAGGGGAGGGGGCAGCGCACAGCGCAGGCGAGGCCCCTGCCCACCCGGGCTTACGTTCCAGCTGGGGAGAAGGACGTGGTAGGAACTGTCAAATAAGTGAGATGACTGCTGACCATGAAACAAACTGAGGAAATCAACAGGCCAGGTGGTGGGTTGTGAAGCGGAGGGGTTTGGGTGCAGAGAACATTCTGGTCAGAGGGTCAGACCCGGCTCCCCACGATTCGGAAAGCAGGGAGGTCACTGTGAGCAAGGAGGGAGTGGCCCAAAGCAGGCCAGAGAGGCGGGCTCGGGCCAGGTCCTATGGGCCCTTTTGGGGAAAGGGCAGAGGCAGCTTTGGAGAGTTTTCGACAGGGGAGTGAGGAGATAAGAGTCAGGTTATTGGGGTGCTGTGGGAGTCGAGCCAGGCTGCAGGCTGTGGGTGGGCGACGGAGGAGGCTCTTATAGAGCAGCTCCAGTGCAAGGCCCATTGCTCGGGCTCAGCGCAGCACTTAGAGGCCCAGGGCGGGTGGGACCCCACAGGCCGTGCTGGTGCATAAGGGGGCCGAGACCAGCCCCGAGGCTCTGCAGCATGGTGGGCGGTCACTTCAGGAGAGAACCCCGAGAGTGGTGTATGGGAGAGGGTACATTTGCCCGACACAGAGGTTCTATTGTTTTTAGTAGTGATCTTCAAATGCTCTATGTGAATGTTAAATTTCCTGACTTTGATAACTGTACTTAGTGTGGTTATCAGTGAATATTCTTTTTAGAAAACATACATAGAAATATTAAATATTCAAGGAGGGTAATGTATACAGCCTACTCTCAAATGTTTGAGAGAGAGGGAGGTAGAACAAATGTGGCCAGATGTTAAAAGTTGGTAAATCTGGGTATCTGGGTAGGGTTTATATGGGAGTTTTCTATATTGTTTTTGTATTACCTTTGCCACTGTTTGTAACTCTGCAATTATTTCAAACTAAAAAGTTTTAATGATCTTCAGGAAAATTTGCTTCTTCAATTTATAAAGGGTTTTGGCATGCACTATTGTGTTAGATTTCTAGTTTGCTTTTAAATAAATATTTGACACTTCATATTCCTGTCATTTTATATAGCATAATTTGTAGACCTTTACTATAAATTTATTTAATGTGTAAATCTTGTTTTATTTCATTTAAATTACAATCACATGACTGCAGAATAAGCATATATATTAAACATCCTAAGTAAATTATCAAATTGAATAATAATCTGAGGTTCAGCATGCAATATCTCTAAACATCACAACATTTCCTGTGCAGCATTGAAGGAAGCCTATTTAACTTGCTTTCTTACAGAACTGGAAATAGTTGTTCCTCTGTTCTTAATGGGAGGCAATTTTTTTTAATTAGTTCTTATATTTACAAAATGCATATTTTCCACTGTTATGACTTGTTCTTTCTTCTGCAGTGCACAGGAAGTGAAAGAGCATTGCTTTTTCAAAGGCGTCGAGTGGCAGCATGTCTACTTACAAAAGGTAATCCCTCTGGGACTTCGCTTGGCTCTGGGTGATGCCAGCTCTGTGCTCCCTTCTCCGTCTCCCCACGATCTCCTGGCTCCCGTCCCCATGCTCGGTCCCCAGAGCCCCTGCTCCTACTTCCCTTTCCCACAGCACTCTTTCCCCCAGGCTTTATTGAGGGCCTGACTCTCCTGGGGCAACTTCTCTCTCTTCATTTTCTGTATATTAAAATTTTGGAAATGCTGTTTGTATAAATGCATAAATATGAATTGGAGCTGTTCTCAAGCTGATTTAGTTATCCATACAACTGAGAATTTAAAAAAATGTATTGCATTTTCTTGACTTCTTACCTTAATATGGAAGAAAGTATTTTTACATAGAGCTGTGGAAACATGTAAGAGACTTTTGTTGCAAACATCTGTTTTCTTGCCCAGTACCCCAGAATTTGAGGATAAGCATGATTTCATATTAGCACAATTTCCTTTCCTTATTTTAAGGTTTATTATACTTACATTAGGGAAAGTATTATACTTACATTGTAAGTATAATACTTATATAAGTATTATATAATTTAATTCTGAATTAAATTTTTTAAAATTTAATTAAACTTCTTTAAAAGTATATTATCAGCTTTGGAATCACTTTTGCATGAATTCAAACTATAGCGAAGTGGTGATTTTGAATAGAAACTAGGAGAGAGTTCATCTGGCCGTCCTGCCTAAAAGGGGAGCTCTGGTCATTGGCTCAGGATGCTGGCCAGGTTTGGAATGCTCAGTGTCCAGTTCTGTTGCACATCACAGCTCTAGCCACTTGAAAGTGTTGCTGCAGCATCTGAAAGAATGTGCTAACATGCCTTCTTAAAGTTGAGGGGGAGAGGGGAGCAAGGGTAGTTCAGTGGTAGAATTCTCGCTCGCCATGCAGGAGACCCGGGTTCTATTCCTGGCCCATGCACTTCCCAAAACAAGCAAGCAAACAAACAAAAAGCAAAAAAATTCAACAAATGTGCTGTAATAACAGGATACTCAGGTGGAAAAAGAATGAAATGGGACCCTGCAATACAGCATACAAAAAAAAAAAAAAAATGAGGCGGGACAGGCAGGGTGATAATGCAGCCTTGGGGACACTTTTGTTGAATTAGTAATTATTTAAGACTTTGGATATTAGTCTCCTCCCCACCCGCATTACATTTTACTAAAATCTGGGGTCTTCCTTTGGGCCTGTCCAGTACAAAGCACTGATGTGAAATGTGGTTTGTCTGCACTGGCCTGCGGTGCCGTGCAGCCCCCTGGCCACTTGCGCTGTGCTCCTTTATAGGCTAGTAGGTCGGGACAGGCAGTAAAGGGCAGCTGGTAACTGTCCTTCTTTGGATCTTCCAGTACCCCCCACCCCTGATTCCTCCCCGAGGAGAAGTCAATGCTGCCGACGCCTTTGATATCGGCTCGTTTGATGAAGAGGATACCAAAGGCATTAAGGTACATGTTGGGGGTTTTCTCTTTTAGGAGCTGGAGGGTAAGGGGGGATTTTCTATCAATTAAATCAATTAAACGGCGATTATCTTCATATTGGGTTGTTTGTGGAATTTAACTTATAGTTGGATATCTAGATATTTAAAGAATGCGCAGATCAAAGACCTAAACTAGTTAGGAACCGTGAAAGCTTTTCTGTAAAAATAATCTTATTTTTGATAGATTGCAAAATGGTCGTTTCTTTGTTGATTTGGAATACCTGTGGTCGAAATAAAAATTGAATATATATGAAACAGGAAAAAACAATTGTGTAGTATCAAACCTACCTCACCTAGCATGAAAGAGCCAGTCATCTTAATTCTCTTACATTTTTAAATCTCTCTCTGTTAGGATGAAAAGAGCAAACAGCATGAAACATTTTACATTTGTCAGTCAAAGGTGAAACAATCACTGTTTATATATATATATATATATATATATATATAGTCCTCTGCATTTCCAAACTTTCATTCATATCATTTTTCCATGTAGAGGCAAGACAGAATTAGAGGTGGTGAGTCACGAGAGAAAATAATCGTCTTTAGGATTCTGAGTCAAATTGTATTACTATGTGTCAGGCTGTCATCTGCCCCCACTTCCGTAGCTTGCCCCTCGCACTCCCACTCCCTCTTAGAGCCTCTCCATCTTCTCAGCTGCCTGCATTTATGCCCTTCTTACCATAAGCCCCCTCATTTTTGGCACCACATGGCTTCGATCCCTCCAGCAGCCTGCAGCACTATTAAAACACACACCTGTGAGGCGTAAGTGGCAGGGCAGCAAGTAAACTGCAGGGGCGCAGCGGGAGCTCCAGCCAGAGACTCTCAGGGCTGGAACCGGTGAGGACCCAGGGACAGAAATGGTGGGCCCGTGGCTGGAGGAAGATGTGCAGATTGCTGGGAAGGAGCAGCATGGGGAGTAAGTGAGCAGAATCGGGGAACTGGGGGGAAAGTGGCACTGAGATCTGGGCGTGTCAGGAGGGGAGGGGCTGATCCATAGTGGTGACGGAGGCGGTCACAGGGCCAGCTGCTTAACAGCCACCCAGGGAGGTGGGCCACGGCCGTGGGTGTTGGGGGAGCACTGACCGATGCAGAGAGACCCTCCGTGGTCTGGCAGTGGCTCTCCTGGGGGACGGCGGTGTGACTGATAACCGCCGCGGTGCCCCCAGTACACATCGTCCACAGCCTGAGCAAAGAGTATGTGCCGGGCGTATGCACGCTGCTGTGTGTCAGCTCCAGGGAGCAGTCCAGTTACAAAGGTCTGTAAAAGACGATTGCCACCACAACTGAACTCTTCTTTAGATGCACTTTACTGTCCATCACTGGGTGTCAAATATAACTTCTTGCATGTGGGAGCTCACAGAAATTCCTGATGTTCAAAAGAGAGTTAAAATTTCATAAGCAGAATCAGGTTTTTGGAGTCAAATGGATAAGGCTCATACCTGCCACTTAATAGCTGAGTGAGTTTGTTCCATTTACTTAGCCTTGTTTTTCTCACCTATAAAGTGGGTGGTTTCATCGGTGAGTTTTCCGTGAGGATAAATGAGAAATCCTCCGAGACGCTGGCATGCAGTCCATGCTTAACAAACTAGTTGCTTCTGTTCTTGAGGTTTGGCCCTTCCTGAACAAGAGCTCGTAAGGAGGACACATAGCCGCCAGTTAATCTGTGGCAGGGGCCACAGCTACACACAAGGAGCTGGGTCCTGGCCACCGTGGCAGCTTTGGTCACACTGTGGGGACGGTGTTTTAGGAAACTACCTTTCCTTGTCTGTCAAAAGCAGTACAAATAATGCCTTGCTCTTGAATAAAAAGCTCTGGTGATGTAAGCCTAAATTCTCTTTTGTTCTGCTCATTTTTAATGACATAGTTTGAACCTTAATGATCAAGGTTTTCTGAAATCGTGGAAGGTAGACCCGTTGCATACAAAGCCAGTGTTGAGCCCGTGCAGAGCGATGGTCATGGAAAGGAGCATGCCTCTCCTCCTGGCACACTTCAGATGCTGTCCCAGGGCTCCTGGAACAGCATGTGTGTCAGGGCCCCCGACTTTAGACCCCTGCATGGTACATACCACCAGCCACCTTCAGAGCAGCTGAACCTGTCATCCTGGGGCTTGGCATAGGTGTCGGAAGGAAATCGGAAGGGACAAGGAATCTGCACATCAAAGCGCTCTCAAAGTCAACACATTGTCATACTAGGTCAGTGAGAATAGATGGATGAGGCCCAGAGCTGGACCTGGGTGCTTTGCTAAAGGATAGTTGACAAGGCCCTTACCTCCTCACTCTTTCTTTTCTTCCTAAGCAACTTGCCATTTACAGTATCTAGCCATTGTTTGTCTCTCAGACAAAGGGATGAGCCAATTAATTCTAAAGAGATGGGTGCTTCTGAGAGACAAAGGTGTTATTTTATAGCAATAGAGGTGCTAGCGTTTCTGCCATAAACCTGTAGGTAAGATACATTAAAAAAAAATCATTTTGTTTGCTTTTCTCCAAAGCGTAGCCTCACTTATGGGGTAGAATGGAAAATTTGGGGAGGTAAATGTCATTAAGTATAGTTGTGATCATAGCAAGTCTTATATTAAGTTGCTAAAGCTCTCCATGTATTTTGACCTTTATACTTACAAATATGAGTATACTGTTGAACTTTGAATAGTTGGTAAGTATAGGGAATGAATGGTAATTCCAATTTAGTTTTCCAATTTTATTCCTAGCTTTTCAGATTAATTGAAGTTTAGGTTGGAAAGCTCTCTTGGCTTCTCCCTTACAGTGGTTTTCAAAACTAAGGGACCTATTTTCCAGCTTTTATAAATAAAACAACCTGACCATGCTGAATTTTTATTTTGTTGATTCAGAATCTTTCAGTACCTTGAATACAACCCAATATGCCTTAGTTTTCATTGCCAAAAGTGTAATAAAGCTAATGATGGAAGTTTGGGCTGAATTGAACTTAAGCCATGACTATCCTTGAAAGGAGGTTTTCCTCAGTAACCTTTTGTTATCAGACTGTTTTTCTATTTTCATCTTTTTTTCTGAAAATGAAACCAGTCATAATCATTTGTGGACCCTGGCTGCTTGAGTTGTCACTGGTAGAGATTTATGACAACAAATCAGTTGTCTGTAGGTGACTATAAGCCATCTACTAGTCATCTTCCCACATGCAGTTACGATGTAGTCAGCATAGATGTGGCGCTTTGGAATCTGTTGCCTTTTTAAGTATGTTAAATCATAAATATCTTGATTTCTTAAAATAATAAGCTTCTGGATTGCGACCAAGAACTCTACAAGAACTTCCCTTTGGTAATCTCTGAGCGCTGGCAGCAGGAAGTAGCTGAAACTGTTTATGAAGCAGTAAATGCAGACACGGATAAGATCGAGGCCAGGAAGAAGGCTAAAAATAAGCAACTTGGTCACGAAGAAGGTAAAATAGCTCATGTGTCTCCAAACATTTCCAATACAGTGAATTTTAAAAATTTCTTGTAAAGCTAAAAAGTAGTTGGGTCATAAAATATTTTCTGGGAGAGAATAAAATGCCATAAATAGTTTTAGTTTTATCTGTCTTGTAGGAGCTCAGTATAGTACTTCAGAGTCTTTAGTCAGCATATAAATAAAAATGTATCAAGAGAATCACAGGTGTTTTGTCACTAGGTCCTTTTATCTTGGAGTGTTTGGGGACTAATTTGGAGGTTTTTCCAGGAAGAATGATGTTATTCAATCAGGATCAGGGCTGGCTTCAGGGGTCTGTGCCCTGTAAAGGTGTGCAGGGCCCCCGCTTGGTTTAAGACTCTGCTATTGCCATCTTGCAATGCATAATGATTTTTTGACAAGGGGCCCACATTTTCATTTTTTATTGGTCTCCACAAAGTGTGTGGCCAGTTCTGGTGAGGCACCTGGCATTGCATTTGTCAGTTGTCAATAAATAGCATTTACAAGTTGCATCAATGAACTGCCAAGCTTTTATTTTTTTATTTAGAATAACTAGGCGCCTTATTGGGATTTCCAAGATAAACTACAAAACATCCAGCATGAAATGCACTGGCCATTCTTGATTCACTAAATATAGTCACTCTTGAGTTTTCTACGATTTCATGAGTTTTGGATATGTATTTTGGTTGCTGATTATGGCAAGAATTCATTTCATTTGACCTCTAAACAAAACCTTTGTGAAGCTAACATTATATAGGATAAGAACAACCAGAAACAATTTTATTCTTTTAATAGGTTACTTTGGTGGGGCCTCTGATGTGCCATGAATCAGCTTTATCTGAGAGTTTCCAAGGAGCAGTTATATCATCTACTTAGAAAAATGTCTTTGATCCTGGATTAATTACTCGTTACAGAAAAGTTCCCTGAGCTCACCAGAGGAATATTGCAGCCTTTTAACTGTACTCACTTTAGTTCTGCAGGGAAAGGGGCTGTATTTCTAAGCCACTCTTCATGGAGGACTGGCCCATTGAGATCACTGTGGTCTGTGTTTGCTGTGGCACATTTTACACAGGAAATTATATCAATGGTAATTTGCCCAAGTGGATGCCAGGATGTCACTAGAATCCTTGACAAATTGGGCCCAGAAAGCATATATATCTGAACAAGCTTTCTGAAGTATATCCTTTTAATTAGAGCTATAGTTAGATCATCAAGCAGAATTAATGAGTTTATGTTCATTATCTAAGTTATTAATTTGTGCATGTCCAGTGCTTGATTGAAGGTATCAGAAGTCACTGTTAAAGAAAAATGTAGTCTAGGCTTAGATCCCTGAGGTAAAAATGCAGTATTTATAATTTAAATATACTTTGGAAGTGCGAGCACTTTTTTTCCTTCTTTTTCTTTACATGGGCAGGCACCGGGAATGGAACCCGGGTCTCCAGCACGGCAGGCAAGAACCCTGCCACTGTGCCACCATTGCTCACAAGCACTTTTTTTTATTAAATTGGCATCTCCTGTCACTGCTGACCCTCCTTGGCCCCCTACCGACTGCTCTTCACCCTCATGCTTGTTTATCTCCACATGATACAGCATGGGTTTTGCTTATCTGTTAATTGCCTGAATAAGCTTTTCGAGGGCAGGGATTTCTGTCTCTTGTTCATTGCTGAATCCAGGATGTCCGGAGCACGCCCAGCACCTAGTCATTCAATAAATAAATATTGGATAAATGAGTAAGTGAATGTGATTTTTTAACACAAATCACGGGAGTTGATTTGTTTTGAACTTAATGAGTTCAAAACAAGCCACTTAAAATAAATATTTCTTTTTTAAGAGACAGTACTTCATCATGAAAATATAATCAGGACTCAATGAGAGCTTGAATTAGCTTGATCTCTTATATTTGAGGAATGAATGTAATGAGAAATTGAGAAATGAACAATTTTTTATTGTTGTGTTGCCTTAGCTTACTTGACCAAGAAAAATCCCTATTATTTATTTACGAGCTAAAGGTAGATTCAAAGGGTAATCTCCATTCCAGGTAAAGGCTAAGTACTTTACCTTTGGTGATAGTGCGAATTTGAATACTCTTGTTCTCCGATTCTCATAATATATAATGAAAAATAATTTGAAAGCAAATTTGGATTAATAAATTAATTTATCAGAATATTAAAAAACCACCATGTAATATATTAATAACAACAGAGCTGAAGAAACCCGTTCTTTAGAATCCCAGTTCCTATGTGTTTAAAAATTGAAATAACAATTTATATAATGTTATATTTATACTTTTTCCAAAAATGTACAATTTTTTTTTTCTAAGAGTAATCTTGAGAAGACATTCCCTCTCACAGCCTATAAACTTAATTTATACTTATTTTATATTCCTCAGATTATGCCCTGGGAAAAGACTGTATTATGCATGGGTACATGCTGAAACTGGGAAACCCATTTCTAACTCAGTGGCAGCGTCGATACTTTTACCTCTTTCCAAATAGACTTGAATGGAAAGGAGAAGGAGAATCCCGGGTGAGTCTTAAGCAGTCTTAACTAAGCAGTGACTTTTATTACCTTCAGTGTCATCCAGTTATTTTGTATTACTGACATGTTTCATAAAATAACTCCTAAACTGTGGATGTCTTTTCATTTGCATAGGTGAGATTTTAATGTTTAAACTTAAAAATAAAGGAAGAGCTTTATAATATCTGCAAATAGAAAATGCTGTATATTAGGGTCACAAGCGCCACATCATCAGATGGGTTTTGATCAAGGCTGGAGAGCAGCAGGGAAGGGCAATAAAGAAAAACATAGGGGAGATGGGTCAGACAGGGGCGGTCAACTCACTGCTCAGTGTCTCTGGGACTTTGAGTGCATTATGTTGACTCTCTGAGCCTCAGTTTCCTCATCCTTAAAACGAGAGAAATGTCACCTATATAGAAATCATAACAACTGCTGGAGACCCGGGTTCAATTCCCGGTTCCTGCCCAGGCAAAAAAAGAAAAGAAAATCATAACAACTGCTTTAAGCTTCGCAGTTTATCATAGGCCAGCTGCCGTAAGAAAAAAAAGTCCTATTTAATCTGTTAGCAACCTGTGGGGGTCCAACCCCCATTTTATAGAGAGGAAAGCCAGGCTTTGAGAGGGAAAGCGCGAGGTTCACCGTCCATCAGCAGCGGGTTGAGGGGACGGTTCTGAGCCAGGGCTGCCTGTGCACCCAGGCTCTCCGTGATGCAGCCTCCCCTGGGCGGGGTCTGCTGAAACGTGCCAAGTGATGGGAAGCCGGGATGACTGTCTCAGGGAGAGGTCTCCAAGCATCGTTTCCTTTTGTCTCCATCTCTTTGGACAATTTATAGGTGCATTTCATCCTTTAGGCAGGAAGATGTAGCTGCCCTTTCAGGTCTTTTTGAGAACTAATATTCGCAATCAAGATGAAAAGATATTTCTGATCCACACTGCCCCTCTCAGCAAGTCAGGCAGCATTTATTAAGCACCTACTGGGTAAAGAGCCCAGGCTTGCCCGTCATGGTGGAAGGCATGTTTCCTGCTCTTGGGGTGGGGGGCTGTTAGTCATTGCAAGCAGAACACTGGTCCCCAATGTGGAAAGCGTAGTTTGGGTTGGAATATTGCCCATTGGCTCTTCCAGGGTCAGAAATATAGAAAGGAGGAGACCCAAATCTTGAATATTTGACTTTGGAATGTGTTTTTTAATCCCTGTTGATGAAGTTCCATTTAATTACGGCTGAGCCCAACTGGATCTTCTCACTATTACTGGTGTTGTAGAAGTCATTTTCTTGGAAGTTAATACATCTAAGATCTGAGTTTCAATTAATAAGACTCTTTGGGGACCCTGAATTTTAACTCAATTGCTAGTCAGTAGAAAGTAGTTCCCCAAAGTGCAATCTTTTCTCCAGATAATGACTGTATCTCGGCATCATATGCATTTAATATGCAGTTTACTGTTAGTCACTATTTTGCACATTGAAAGAAAGTTGTCCTGCTTTTCAGGGTATTTGAAAGCTTAAAACGTGCAAATTGAGTCTAGGGATAAAAATCTTCCTTTTCTTGACATGAGATGCAATAAATTATCTTGGTTTTAAAAGATTCAATATTCAGCATTTTATTTGAGAAGCTACATAATATGTATGGACCAATTCATAAATATAAATAAGGGAAAAGAAAACTTGAGAGTTTATGATGGTGTTGTTTTTCATTTAGGATTCCTGGACTATTTACCCAAAAAAACATAAAATGGTAAGGTAATCATGACACTATAGCATTCACCTTAAGTAATAATGCTGTAGACCTTGTGTCACAATCTTTTAAGGATGTTACCTGTATTTATTTGTAACATCGTTTTGATATTATGGTGATATTATTAGCTTATAAACTAACATGATCATACATTTACTTAGTTGCCTTATTAAAACTAAACTACATACCTTTTGCTCATGTAAATCATACGTAGTGCTTCATTGTTCCCTCACATCTTTATTGATCAAATTCAGATGAGTGTGTGATATAAAAATGTATACTTGAGATTCATAATCTTTCAAAAATCAATTTTGTGTTGAGGGAACAGCCTTGCTGTTTTGTCTTATAGAAACATTACTTTCTTGCAGTTTTTTGTTTTAGATATTATAATTTGAACTTTTGTATGTGTTCCTTCATAGCTTTTGTCCCCCTACTTCTAGAATATCATCAAAGAAAGAAAAAAATGCTGATTTTTTTTTTTTTTTTTACTTTTTTCTAAGCTGGTAATTCTCAGTATTACTTTTAATTTAATGTAAGCAACCATGAAATAATTTGAAGTAATTAAAAATTTTTATTTTTATCGTTAGCAAAATTTACTGACAATGGAACAGATTCTTTCTGTGGAAGAAACTCAAATTAAAGACAAAAAATGCATCTTGTTAAGGATAAAAGGAGGGAAGCAATTTGTCTTGCAATGTGAGGTAAGTTTTTATTTATTTTTTCTTAGGTAAAAGAACGGTTATTTAGAAATTCAAAGATGGCTGCCTGGTTATAAAACATTTTCTTACTCCATGCTTTACCACTCACACGCTTGACGAGAAAGCCCCAAATTACAAAGTGTTCAGCAAGTTAACAGCTTTTTTTTTAAAAGAAAAACTTGAGAATGGCGAGGAAGGGAAGTAAGTACATGAAATGATTTGATTGCCCTATCTGGAAACTTTGTCCAGCACTTAGTATGGGCCTAGAATTTTTTTTTTGGTCCAGAACTTTCCTTGTCTTTCAGTATGTTTGAGGTCTTTTGCATGTTTAAATGAACATGAGATACCAAAGTGACTCCATCAAGGCAAATGCCATCTTTCTTTTCCCGAGAATTATATTGCATCCCAAGTTTTGCTGATTTAATTCCATTTTTTTCTACTGTGGATTGTGTGCATTAGAAGGGCATAGTTTGAGAGATAAGCCAATAGTAGATTGAAAAAAAAACACACATTTAATGACTTCATTGGGCATGTGTGAAAGTCCTTTTTAATTTTTCAAAACCCCTCCTCGTCTGTCATCCCTGTAACACTTGATGTCTCAGCCAGGATCCTCTATAGGCGAGACTCATTACTTTATAGACTTACAGTTGTTTTGGGGATGAATCAAAGCGAGTATCTAGAGGAATTACAGGCAGTGTTTGTCATACTATCTTTGTAAGTAACGGAATCCTTTCAAGGACTTCCCTCGGCCCTTCCCGCCTCTCTGCAAGGAGGCTCTGGAAGAAGTGTCTCGGCCCCCCTCCAGTTCGCAGTGCGGCTCTGGGCAGGAAAACAGGGTGTGCTCCCCTCACTCACCGGGGACATTTAGGGTTCCACGAAGAGTAGTAATCATGAGAGACACCTACCCCTGCTGGCAGAATGGATGAGCCTCTCCCAATCCCTGCCCTTGTGTTTCCACGCAGAGTGATCCCGAGTTCGTACAGTGGAAGAAAGAGCTGACGGAAACCTTTACGGAGGCCCAGCGGCTCCTGCGCCGAGCCCCCAAGTTCCTGCACAAGCCTCGGGCTGGTGTGGTCGAGCTCTCCAAGCCACCCCTCTGCCACAGGAACAGCAATGGCCTTTAGCGCCAGGGCGGAGAGGGTCCTGGAGAAGACCGCCTCGAGAAGCCCGCCGGATGCAGCCCTTTTGGGAGAAGGGTGAGGACTAGATGTGGGATTTGCTCATCACTGGGCCCTTCCAGACCCGGGAGACCCACCACACCGAGAGGCTCCTGCAAGGAATCGAGACTTCCTTGGGCTCAGGGTTGGCTCCCCTTCCCCTGCCTGGTGCCCCCCTCCATGGACACATTTGTCCACACTCAAAAACTACTGAAGAAAGGAAGGTTCTCTTTCTTTGCTACACACTTATTTTGGTACAGGCTGAGCCTCGGCCTTGAAA
>PVIY010030757.1:0-29757 GCA_004026745.1 Myrmecophaga tridactyla | reverse complement strand
GCAGCTCACACACGGAGGAGAGAAGAAATGACTCTGTTTCCCAAACACCACCACGACTAGTTATTTTCCTCCTATTTTTTGGTCATATCTACTTCACACTCATCTTGTCATGCTTACTTGTTCTAAAATCAGGGACATGCATTATTTGAACTGTAGTTCATGGGAAATAAAACAACTGGTACAGATTGTAACAGATAAAAACTATAAGGAGGCTTAGGAGAATTTAGACATTTATTGTCAGTCATTATCCATAAAAGATATGACAAGTGACAGTGGTTTCAATCAAAATTGATTAAAAAAATAATAGAACAGTAATTGAATAACCATTTTTTTTATTGTTTTACCTATGACACAGAAAAGACTTTTCTTGGAGATTTGGGGGAAAATATGCAAAAAAATTAAAGGAATCATCAAATTAAATCATTATCCAAGTATGGTAGAGACAGAAAATAAAATGTGGTTGCTAAGAAATTAAATGAATCTGTACATAGCAAATCTGTATAAAGTGACTGAGAGATAAATGCTTAGGTAGGTTCCAGAAAAGCATTTGAGAAAACTCAATAGTCATTCATGATAATAAACACTTAGCAAAAGAAAAATAGAAAGGACTTCCTTAATCTGAAAAAGAACATTTCTTCCAAATATTTATTGTGAAATATTCAAAGCTTTCCTCTGACGGGACAAGACAAGGGCACCTGTAAACAATTCTCTCACCTAGTTTAGGCATGTGAAAAGGCGAGAAAAAACAGAAAGCACAGGAATTAGGAAGGAAGAAATAAAAGTGTCCAGTATTAGAAGATAACATTCCTTTTGTGACTACAGCACCCAAAAGGGTCTTAAACTTAACAATTAATAAGTAAATCTAGAAAGTCAGTGATTTCAAGGTCAGTTTATAAAAATCAACTGTGTTTCTAGATATCAGTCACAAACAAGTAAAATATGGAACTTTAAACATGATACCGTTTACAACAGCATCAACAAGCATAAAATAACTTGGCAATAAACCTGAGAACAGTGTGCAGGGCCTGTGCTGAGCACGGCCGGTTTCCTGGACAAGCTCAGCTGCCGGTGAGCAGACGAGAAGATGGAAGCTTAGGTGTCAGGTAATAACCTAACCACATGCCCAGCCGGCCCACCCTCAGATATTTACACACGGGAAGTTAAACCAAATATCCACAAAAAGTCACCCATTCATGGTCATGCCAGCTTTATTCACAACCACCAAACACTAGAAATAACCGAAACGTCTATGGCTACAAAAGGTAAACAAAGCCGTCACCAAAGGAGCCCGCGGGGATGTGAGCAGGGATGGAAAACGGTACAAAAGGGTACAAACCAGATGCTCCCGTCCGTACAACATTCTAGGACAACACACTAATCTGCAGCTCAGAGACGCAGGTCCGGGAGGGTGCTGGGTGGGGAGGGGGAGGGGAAGAGGCGCAAAGGAGCTTCCGGGGAGCTGGAAACGTTCTGTGACTTACTGTCACGGTGACGTGCGCTTTTCAAAACTCATCAAACAGCATAAAATGGGTGTAAACGCTTTCATTTAAAAGTTAAAATTTAAAACTCACCACTAGCTACACTCCGACGTGGAATGAGAACTCGTCCTCTAGAGAAACTCAAGCACCCGCGAGATGGAGAGCACGGGGCTGGCCTCTGGGACTAAAGGACCCTGGAGATGTTAGCTGGAATTTCAAACTCTCTGCCAGGATTCTGGCTAAAAAGAGACCGCAGATGCAAAGTAGGCAGCCGAGGGAAAACTTAATAGTGAGAAAACTTAACCTATTTAAAAGATGGACGCAGGAAATAAGAAAACCTTAACAGGACGTGCAGCAAACTGAGCTAAGCCCTGGCCTGGAGGGGTAAGCAAGAAAAGACTGGGAGACCAGGGGGGCCTGGAGGACCTGGGGGAGGCCGGGGGACCTGGGGAAGCAGCTTGGACCAGAGCCCCGGGAAATGGCCCGCACAGCTGTGGGGAGGGTCGTGTGAGGACCATCTGGAGGGCTGTGGCTCCACGCCCAGGCTCACTGTCTCCCCTCCCTGTCGGGCTCCCCAGGGCTCGGGGGTGGCGCCCATGTCTCCAGATCAGCCTCTTGGGTGCAAGACAGAAGGGAGAGGCAAGTAGCCGGCCAGTGCACGACCCTCGACCCTGGTCCCCTTCGCTGCCCTGAGACTCTGACCGGGCAGTGGACGGTGCCCCCAGGACCTGCCCAGGTGAGTCTCTGGAGAGGGAGCCTGGCCAGGGCTCAGCAGCAGCATTTAGAGTTGAGAGCACGGTCCCCCGGCCCGAGCACCCTGAGCTGCCCCCGAATTCTTTACTTTCCATTCTGGCTGCAGGTGGGTTCAGCTCAGGGAGGCCTGTGAAGGGCTCTGAGCATCCGCGGCTCACGCTTCCCGGACTGTCTGTCGCGAGGGAACGAAGGTTGTGCGGCTGGCACACCTGGGCAGGTAGGGGCAGGTCCTGCCTCCTGGGCACCGAGCACTTACACCCAGTCTTTACCCTTGAAGCTCCCTGAAGGTCACAGGAGGTGAGAAATCAGGAGGTGAGACGCGGGTTGGTGGGGCGCGGGCCTCCCTTAAAGGCCACAGGTGGGGTGCAGGCTTCAGCTCTGCCCGAGGTCACGCTTTCCCTTTTGGGGAGTCTGGGGACAGCCAGGAAGGGTCCGCTCTCACCGCATCGGCACCGCCTCCTGGCGCGAGGGGAGCACAGAGGGCAGAGGGAGGCACCGGCTCAGGCGCCCGCAGGGCCCCAGGCCCACTTCCCTGATGGCAGAGCCAGTGCGCGAGGTCCAGCTGCTGCGAGGTCCGCACATACCAGCCGCATCTCCACAGACGCGTTTCTGGTCGTCAAATAACAGCTCTGTGCTTTTAAAGTATTTAAAAGGAAAAATAGAACCGAAATGCTAGCATAAATTCTATAAAGAATGCACTTGGAATGTCTTTTTATCTTGAAATCATGTAATAATTGTAAGATGCAGAACTTACATAAAACAGTTCCTATCACATCTGCAGCGCTTCCTTTTTCATGTAAATATCGCAGTAAATAGCTGCATGACGCTTTTGTATGGGAGAATTGCATAAATATGTTCATCCCTAAGATGGCAACAGTGGTAAGCGCTTTTTTAGGTGAAATTACCTGAAATGATTCTAATTTGTCCTGCAATAAAACATCGACCCTTTGTTTTGAAGCACGAGCGTCACTAATTCTGCCCTCCACTTCCCTTTGGTTCTGGGTCAGTTTCTGACACACTTCAGTGCACAAAGGATCTGCTTGCAGGACAAGGGCTGCAAGAGATGGAGGGTGGCTCTAGAATCTTCCGAGCCCGTGGAGCCTGGGCAGGGAGGCCGTTCGCCGACAGCCCAGCTTTCAGGGCGGCCGAGAGGTCACCTGAGAACCGGGGGGCGGGGGTGGCGGGGGTGTGCAGTCGTGAGACAAACGAAGGCACACACAGAACCGCACTATTTGCAGACCACGCGTAAAACCCACTAACTGTTAAAAATATGTTGTGACTCCCCACCTGACAAATGTAACCACAGAAATGTCTGCAGAGCCGTGGCGTTTACGTGGCTGAGGGCCAGGAGCGCTGCAGAGGAGCGCTCAGCATTTTCCCACATGTCGGGTACTTCACTGATGCGCAAGCGATGAGTAATATGATAAGGACAAATATATTTCGTAATTTATTATAAGTAATTGTATTATTACAAATAGTTCCATGTACATTGTTTATTTTTATGTCTGCAAAATCATCATGTTGTTATATCAAGGATTTTACATGACTTTTCTTCCATTTTTGTCAGTGGACACCTACAGGATTTTTAAAGATGTAGCTATTTTACATGTATGAAATCTGAACATATTTTCATTCAAAATGTAAATTAATGTAAATGTAGAAAATAAAAAACTTAGTACTTTAATACGTTTGTAAAAGTATTTTTCTTCTTTTAAACTATTTAATTTGAATGATTAAATGGTTAAATGTCAAATAATTCAGTAAATAACTTAGAACTATTGGCGAAAATAAAGGGAAAATACAAACTGCAGTTAATGTATAATTTTTAAGCAAAAATTTTCAAACGGGAAACTGAAATTTGTCTTCTGAGAGGTAATTCAATCCCATGAATGTAGGAATAAAATGAAACTAATTCTGGCGACTCTGGAGGTGTCCGCCCTGGGCACACCTGAGGTCAGCCCAAGGCCCTCAGAAGGGCCGGAGACATGGGTGGCCGCGCTGGCCCTGCCGGGCAGAGGATTCACGGGAGGCGGGCCCTGGGACCCGAGTGGACCCCGCGCCCCCCAGGCCACCTGGTTCCTGACCCCGCGGGTGGTGGCCGGAGGGGCTGCGAGGCTGGGGACGGGCAGCCTTAGACGCCGCTGGTCTAACAGGCGACTCCCCCGCCCCCCGGGAGCCCAGGTGTAAAGCTCGTGGGCCCCGAGGCAGCCCCGGGACCTGGCACCTGCCTGTGCCCACACCCGGGTCCCCGGGGAGCAGGGAGGCGCCACAGCAGCAGCCGCCCACGCCCAGCCGTGCGGACCCGCCTTCCCTCTCGCTCAACACGAATCGCCTGGTGGAGTGGGGACCGCGACGTGGGGCGGGGACCGCGTGGTGGAGGGGGGACCGCGACGTGGGGCGGGGACCGCGTGGTGGAGGGGGGACCGCGACGTGGGGCGGGGACCGCGTGGTGGGGGGGGGACCGCGACGTGGGGCGGGGACCGCGTGGTGGAGGGGGGACCGCGACGTGGGGCGGGGACCGCGTGGTGGGGCGGGGACCGCGACGTGGGGGCAGGGACCCCGTGGTGGAAGCGCATCTCCACAAGAACCCAGGACGCTCGAGCGCCCGCCCGCCTCCCGAGCCCCGGCCCACAGGCCCGGCTGTCGCGGACCCAGCCCCCAGCCGCGGACCCAGGTGCGGCCAGCAGGAGACCCCTGGGATCCCCCCTGCCGCGAAGCTTGTCCAGTACAGATGCTGTTCAAATATGGTTTACTGTTTCGGCTAGGAGCAAACGAGAAGTGTTTCCAATCTTACCGGTTTCTGCGCACACCGGCCCATCATTTTCCAGAAGCATCTAGTAGATGTCAATCAATGAGCTCCTATTTGGTTTTTTGAAAGAAACTTTCGTGTTCTTAGTTTTCACAGAGCACATTTCCTCGGTGCCCATTAAGTGCGCAGTAGGCTGCTGGCTGTTTTCTCAGGTGGAGAAAGCGTGCCATGCACAGACACACCTTGGAGAGGGAGCAGGCTTGGTTCCAGAACACCGCAATAAAGCGAATGTGGTGATAAACCAAGTCACATGAATTCTGCGGGTTTTTTAGGGCATATAAAAGTTACGTTGACGCTATACTGTAGTCTATTGGATGTGCAATAGTATCATGTATGAAAAAATGTACATACCTTAATGAAAAACACTTTCTTGCTAAACCTTCCACCCATCCCCTGAACCTTCAGCGAGTCGTCGTCCCTCCGCGGGTGGGGGGCTCGTCTCGGTGCCAATGCTGCTCCCCCAGCAGGGACAGGGGCTGCGGGGGTCGGGGTGGCCGCGGCAGCTTCTCGGACAACAGTGAAGTTTGCCACGCGGGTTGCCTCTCCCTTGCAGGGAAGACTTCTCTGTAGCCTGCGGTGCTGTTTGATGGCCACGGCAGAACTTCTTCCAGAATTGGAGCCAATCCTCGCCAGCCCGGCCGCCGCTTTATCAACCAAGTCGATGTGCGGTTCTAAATCCTTTGTTGTCATATCAGCATGTTCGCAGCATCTCCACCGGGAGTGGATTCCATCTCAGGAAACCACTTCCTTCGTCATCTACGAGAAGCAACTCCTCAGCTTCAGGTTTCATCCTGAGCTCGCAGCAGTTCAGCCCCAGCTCAGGCCCCACCTCCAGCTCCAGCCCTCTGGCCGTTCCCACCATGTCTGCAGCTACTTCCTCCACGGACGTCATGAATCCCTCCAAGTCACCCATGAGGACTGGAATCAGTTTCTTCCAAGTTCTTGCGAGTGACGACATTTTGACCTCCTCTCATGAATCACAAATATTCTTAATGGCATTTGGAATGGTGAATCCCTTCTGGAAGGATTCCAATTGACTTTGCCCAGATCCATCAGAGGAATCACCGTCTATGGCAGCTCTAGCCTCAGGGAATGTATTTCTTAAATAATAAGACTTGAAAGTCAGAGTTCCTCCTTGACCCATGTGCTGCCGAATGGATGTTGTATGAGCAAGCATGAAAACAACATTAATCTTGTACATGTCCTTCAGAGCTCTTGAGTGAGCAGATGCATTGTCAATGAGCAGTAGTATTGTGAAAGGAATCTATTTTTCTGAGCAGCAGGGCTCAACAATGGGCTTAAAATAAGTCAGTAAACCATGTTGTAAGCTGATGTGCTGGTACCCAGGTTTTGTTGTTCCGTTTACAGTGCACAGGCCAACTTGATTAAGCTTCATTCTTAAGAGCCCTAGGATTTTCAGAATGGTAAATGAGCATTGGCTTCAGCTTAAAGTCACCAGCTGCGTTAGCCCTTAACGAGAGGGCCAGCCTGTCCTCTGAAGCTCTGAAGCCAGGCAGTGACTTCTGTCTAGCTGTGAAAGTCCTGGATGGCCTCTTCTTTCAGTAGAAGGCTGTTTCATCTACTTGGAACGCCTGTTGTTTAGTGTAGCCACCGTCATCAATGATCTCAGCTAGATTTTTTGGGTGCTGCAGCTTCTGCATCAGCACTTGCTTTTTGACCTTGCACTTTTATGTTATGGAGACTCTCGGCTTCTTTCCTTAAACCTCATGAACCAATCAACCTTTGTTCGTTCAAACTTTTCTTCTGCAGCTTCCTCACCTCCCTCAGCCTTCATAGAATTGACGAGACTTAGGATCTTGCTCTAGATTTGGCTTAAGGAAATGTTGCAGCTGGTTTGATCCTCTATCCAGACCACTAAAACTCTTTCCATAGGCTCTCTAGTCATTCATATGCTCACTGGAGTAGTCCTTTTAATGTCCTTCAGGGGCTTTTTGTTTGCATTCGCAACGTGGCTAACTGTTGGGTGCAAGAGTCCTAGCTGTCTTGGCTTTTGACGTGCCTTCTTCACTAAGCTTAATCATTTCTACCTTTTTATTTAGAGAGCTTTGCAATTCTTCCTTTCAACTTGAACACTTAGAGGCCATTATAGGGTCATGAATTGGCCTGATTTCAGTGGTTTTGTATCTCAGGGAATAGGGAGACCCCAGGAGAGGGAGAGAGGTGGGGAAAGGACCAGTCTGGAGAGCTCAGTACACAAACAAGATTTGTTGGTGAAGTTTACAGTCATATGGGCATGGCTCATAGTGCCCAAAACAATCATAATAGTGACATCAAAGATCACAGATTTCCATAACAGATACAATAATGACATAAAAGTTTGAAATATTGTGAGAACTTGCAAACTGACACTGAGCCCCACAGTGAGCATGTGGTGTTGGAAAGATGGTGCCAGTGCACTTGCCCAACACAGGATTGCCAAAACCTTCAGTTTGTGAAAAGCGCAGTATCTGCAAAGTGCAATGAAATGAGGCATGCCTGTATAGGAATGCATATTTAGAGAAAATGATCAGAATTGGTCCAAAATATATTATTTAGTAACTAGTCAAATTAATGTTTCTTTAATGTCAAATTAAGACATGCATAATGGAGGAGGTTCAGGGATGGCAGTGGCTGAGTTGACGGTGCTGACTGTGCAGAAGTGGGGAGGTTTGCTCTCAGCACCCGTGAGAACTGCTTGGAGGAGGAGGGAATTTAAGTGTATCCTCAGTGGAGCCGGGGAGAGAAAGGTCCCGGCAGCCCCACCCAGTGCAGGGAGCACACAAATGAACGGCCCTGTATCTGTGCTTGAGATGAAGGGAGCACGGCGGGGCCTTAGGGGAAGGTGGCAGAGAAGTGGCAGGAGCCTTGGGTGTTCCCAAAGAAAAAAGACTAAGAAGGCTACAAAGCCCCACCTCGGCGAGGGTGGGGGGGGCACCATAGATTAGAATATTCCAGCGTGCAATGACGTTCTTTGCTGACCTTATTTTCTTCAGGCGTGAAAAGCCCGGCGGGAAGAGTGCATTTGGGCGTGGGCGCTGCCGTGGGCACAGCGCGGGGCTGAGGCCAGCGTGGCAGCACCGGGCCTGACCGCGCTGGCCTCGCGTGCGCAGGCGCCCTGACGCCCTCGCTCTGCAGCCCACGCGGCAGCGGGTCTGCGGGAGAGACGCCCATCCGTCGGTGCCTGCGAATCCAGCAGCCCCGTGCGCGGCGTGGCCTCCTGGCCAAAGCCAGTTGAAGAGCTGAGGCAGGCGCGCAGGTGGCCGTGGGCGCGGACCCCCAGTCGCCGTTGGTCCTGGCTCAGTGCCCACCGCCCGGGCGTCCGCGGGGTCCACGGATACCGGGGGCCGCGAGCAGGGGAGGGCGGAGCCCACTGCGCTGACGCCGCGTAATTGGTCTCGAAGGAGCTGCAATTACTTTCCGCGCGGGGGAAAGGAAGCCCTGAAAGCCAGCTGCTTCCACCCCCTCCCACGCGCCCCCTGCAGACGCGCTCCTGGGGCGAGCCGAGGCCCTTTGTCCCCGCAGCCCAGGCCGGCCAGCCCCGGGCCCTCGCAGCGAGAAGCCTTCCCCCGCACAGGCGCGAGGCCCCGGGACACAGCGACGACCCCTGCGATGAGAGGCCCCAGCCCGCGCCGTTGGAGGCGCTCAGAGACGCCGGCCCCCGAGTCCGCCCCAGGCCCCAGAGGCCTTGGGGGTGGGGAACCGAGCGCAGGGGCTTCCGCTGCTGAGACCGGGGCGCGCCGAGGGCGGCAGCCCCTCTGCTGGGGAGACAGTGGAGCAAACGTGGCCCGGCTGTGAGGCCCCAAGCAGACCCTTCCTTAAGCCCTCCTATAATTCAAAACGACTTCACCATACTTTCGTGCAGACTAAAAACAGCGCTGGGGGGTGACGAGGTGTTTGGACTTTTTCTGTTACTCTGCCCCCAGAACAGACTCCTGACTTTTTTTGAGGCATCCCGGGGAAAGAATTAGTAGCTAAAAGGAAGAGCACCTCTGGCACACCAGGCCAACGGGGACTGGAAGGGCCCCTGTGCTGCTGCGAGCAGGTGGCATGGCCTCGGGCAAAGCAGGGGCCACCGTGCCAGGCAGGGGTGGCAGACGTGCCCCTGTGCTGTCACCCCAGGCCCCAGTGCGGCCCGGCCTCGCGCCAGGACACTTGGGGTCAGCTTTCGATGGGTGGGTTCTGAGACCCCCCCCGCAAGGCCAGAGGAGGGGCGGCTCTCGGGGCTCTGGGTCCAATTCCCGAAGATTTTAACGAGCTTGCTGAAAACCACGCCAAACCACACACAGAGCCGTCTCACAATTAGAAGCTGGAATCGTCTCTTCTCCTGCTTTCCTGTCACTTTGCACGGGTGTTAATAGGTCTCTCTAGCTCTTCCTAACTTACCCTTAAATAGACCACAATTGTAGGATTTCACCAGGCTGCTGCGCCGTGTACGGTAAATCGTAATTCATATCTGTGGAAGAAAACGTCTTTCCTTTTTCTGAAATCCACTCTATTGTGTGAAATTAATTTGGTGTAAATGTGGATTTGGCATGGTCTTTTATAGAAATCTTCTTTGCTTTACGCTGCTGTCATCTAAAATAAATAGCTCCAGATCAAGTAATTGGGTCAGATCTCGGAGTCTCTGTCCTGTGGCCATGGCGGGACCGGACGGTGGCGTGTCCTTGGGTGGGCGTGCGGGGAGGGCTCGGGGAGAGCCCCGTGGCGAAGTCTCCCCTATGTGTCCACAGTGTCAATAGCAGAATTCTATTTTAATTCTATTCACTGTTTCATGGAAACAAAATGCAAACAAACAAACAAAAAAGGTAGATTTTCAATCCTTGGCTGCCGTCCAGTGACCCTCGAGGAACTGGCGAGAGGCAGCCTCGGAACAGCCGCCCACATGGTGAGCCCTGGAAGGAGAATGCACAGAAAGGAGAAGGATCAGGCTGCGAAATGGCCCCACAGGCTGCTCTGAGGACACAGCAAACAGGAGGAAGCAGGTGAGAGGCGAGGTCAAAGGCCTCCGCGGGTGCCGCCCTGCCCGAGCTGGTCCATCGGAGAGCGTTAACAGGCCTCTCTGAGCGGGGCAGTCTGAGAAGCTCACCCTGGAGGAGGGTGCTCGGAGGGCAGGAGGGTGCTCGGAGGGCCGGCACAGCCGCCGCCAGGCGCTCAGGTTTAGCGTGGAGAGAAGAGGCCGGCTTTCCTGGATGAGGCGCCTGCAGACTCGCTCTGTGGGTGCGAGACGCGCGTGGAGCAGGCATTTCGGTCGAGGTGAGAAAAGACCACGGCGGCAGGCAGAGGGCTCGAGACACCACACAGAGCCCGGAACGCAGGGGAAGGACGCAGGCAAGCCGGCCTGGGGACAGGGCCACGCTGCAGCACTCACGGCGCCCGGGACGTCTCCATGACGCGGGGGGTTGGTTCGATTCGGTTCTGTTGTCCCAGCGATTCAGGTTTCTGGCAGCAAGTTCAACTCGCAGCAGAGAGACCCCAAAGGCGGGTGTGCTTGGTACATCACAGCGGGGGCCGGCGAGGGACAGACCCCAGGCCCCGGGAACCCACAGACCCCAGGTCCCGGGAGCTGCAGACCCAGCCTCCTGCAGCTTCTGTTCCACGAGGCCCCGTTAGTGGGCAGGCCCCCAATTTCCTGCCACAGAGAGAGAACACCGTTGAAAGAGAAGGAGGTGTGGGAAGGGAGGGGCTGCGTGACTGCCAGGGCGGACCCCAGGTGCTCACCACAGAAGCCCCGGCCCTGGCATCCCTACTTCCCTGGGGCTGTGGCCCCTGCGCCTGGGGAGGGCAGCGCCGTCCTGTGCCCGCCCTCGAGGCCCCGGCAGCCGTCTCACTCCATTGATATTGATGCACTGCAGGGGTCAAACCTCGCAGATGTCGCATCCATCACCACAAACAAGCTCCCCTTGACATATTGATTATTTCATTTTTCCTGTCTCTCGGCCAGAGCCTCCTTTCTAATTAGTGTGCTGTTGGTGCAGTTGGTGTGTGTGTCTTCCATGCTCCCAAGATCACACCGAGCAGGGGGTGACAGGCTCCGCGGCCGCCCGCCCCTCCTCTGCCTGTCTCTGCGAGACACAGGGCCAGCCTCTCCTCGGTTTACATTTGCATTTTATAGGGCAGGCTTTCCCGTGGCTGTCCACAAGCGCCTTTCACAGTGAGTAGCTCTGGCTATGAGCCTTAAATATCACACGAATCCCCTTCCCTCTGCTTTCCTGTCTGCGGAACTCTGCTCACCTCCGGGCATCGCGTGCCAGGCTCTAGAGGCCACCCCGGCAGGTCAGGGAACCACCCCAGAAGCTGCTGTCGCTGCCCTCGCGCTTGCTCGAGCTCCCTTCCCCTCCCTGGAATTGGTGCTCAGCTCCGGGCCAGGGGACCTGCGTGGCACTGCCTGAGGCCCCGGCCAGGCCACAGGGGCCTCCGTGTCCTTCCTGGAGAAGCCTCCGGCCCTTCCACGGCAGCTCGCACGGGGGAAGGAGCCCATGTGGGCTGCTAGGAAGTAAAGTCCTTGCTGCCGGAAGTGACAGGGATTGAAACATACAACCCTTCATCCGTCCGTCTGTCCGGAAGCTGCCACCGCCCTCCTACTCTTGCCAACTGGTCCCTTTAGTGGAAGGGCTCGATACGGCGAGCAGTGGGGAAGGGGCCCATGATGGCTCATACACTCCCAAATGCCAGCTAGCCCATGACATGGGGAGGGAGCGGTAAATAATTCACATTTTTCGTAAGGCTGAATTGTAGTTCAAGTTGGGTAACGTGATCTCTTGCTGCCCGGCACGGACGTGGGTGGGGAGAGGGGAGAGAGTTGCAGTGGTTTGGCAGGAGGCTGGGTGGCCGTCCTCGTTAGGACTGTGCCTGACGTAGACCCGATGACCTTGGCCCACTGTCCCTAGAAAAGGGCCAGCAGGTGGGGAAGAGAATGCCAGGCCCAGGAGATTTGGAAGAGGAGAAACAGAGTCTGACGTCTCCGTCCTGTCTCCGCTGCAGCCGTCACACAAGCCCACGCGTGGGTTCCTTACGCCTCGCCCACCTCTTCATTCCCCGGCCGCCTTCACCACTCGGAATGCCTGAGCCTTGCAACTGCAGACGTGGCAACATCAGAGAACTAGAGGGTCCTCTCTTCAGCCACCTGCGCTCAAATACGACGCCCTGGCCAAAAGCAAGCACGTGGCCAAGCCAAACGCTGGTGAGGCCACTTTCCCTCTCCTGTTTTGATGGTTTCTGCACAAATCAGAGCTGTGCCTGCTTGAAAACTTTGTCCTGAGACCAGGTCCTTAGTGTGAGGGGCAAAATTCAATCCACCTTCACTTCTTAAATTACCTAGTCTGAGCAAAGTTGTTTCCTGAGTGATTAGACTTCAGTATGCCTTTTACGACGCAGAAACCAATAGCGAAAACCGACGTGACATCTCCAAGAATTAATCCACATGCGTGACCCAAGCTCAGGTAGCCTTTCTTTGGCATGGACGCTCTCACAGGTGAGTGCAGTGCAGGTGTGTAGTCGTGTTTAACTAGTGCCAGTAACACGCTCGACTGAAAACGCCTGCCCTTTGGGCCTCTCTGCTTGCGGACAGCGACACACCAAGCAGTGGGGGCCTCCGGCCCCAAGTCTCTCTGGGTGTTCTGCCCTTGTCCACTGCTCCAAAAGAGCTTTTTAAAGAAATTAGCACACAGGCCATGAGCATTTGAGAGAGGCCCTGGGGAGAGTGAGGCCAGCAGATCCCACTTTCAGCTGGGCCGACCCTCTCCAGTCATGCCCGACGTCTCCAGCTATGCCCAACATCTCCAGCTGTGCCCGACATCTCCAGCTGTGCCAACCCTTCTCCAGCTGTGGTAACCCTCTCCAGCTGGGCCAACCCTCTCCAGTCGTGCCCGACGTCTCCAGCTGTGCCCGACATCTCCAGCTGTGCCAACCACTCCCAGCTATGTTCAGTGTCTGGTGACCCTCTCCAGCTGTGCCGACCCTCTCCAGCTATGTCCAGTGTCTCCAGCTATGTCCAATGTCTCCAGCTGTGCCTGACCCTCTCAGGTGTGAC
The DNA here is from genome assembly GCA_004026745.1 of Myrmecophaga tridactyla. Lineage (NCBI taxonomy): Eukaryota > Metazoa > Chordata > Mammalia > Pilosa > Myrmecophagidae > Myrmecophaga > Myrmecophaga tridactyla. The sequence continues at coordinate 16,688 of PVIY010030757.1, read as the reverse complement.
AGCAAGAGCTTTGGGGGTTAAATCCCACCGTCTCCATGGGAAGGAAGCACTGCTTTGCCTCCACGGCGACTCACAGCTTCTCCTCTCCCTGCACACCATGCACTGCTCATTCTCCCATGCTGTCATGTCCTACAGTGACCTCTGCAGCCTGCTTGGCCTAAACCGCAGGCACCCCTGTCTCACGGTTTCAGAGGCTGAATTAAGAAACCCAAAGTGAGACCCCAGCGGGGTCCTTCTTCCCGGGCTGTGCCCCGTTGTGCCACCTGCGGCCTTGTCCCCTCCCCAGGCCCGCCCTCGCGTTGGCAGGGCTTCTGGCTGACGGGACTGAATGGCCCCTCTTTGGAGGGCCTCGTGGTGTGGGCTTAGGCCCACCCTGACCAAGGAGACCCCTCCCAAAGGCCCCGCTTGCGATGGCTCACAGCCCCGGGCACACACTAAGGCCTGGGCATGTGTTTTGGAGGACACAGGGTTCCACCCCCAACATTCTGCTTGAACAAAAGCTTGATGTTCAGTTACAAGCAAATCAGCGGAGACAGGCTGCCTTGGGCCCAGCCTGCCGGGGCCGCCTGCCTCCCCCAGCCCCTTCCTGCTGAGGCTGCCACCCTGCAAGCCCAGTTGAGAGCTGCCGCCTCTAGGACTCTCCCCCACCTCATTCCCCCTGCCCCATAATGGCTTCTAGGGCTGCAGGAGCTAGCTGCACATGGCTTAAAACAACACAATGGTTTCTCCAAGTCCAGGGTCAGTCTCACTGAGGCAGGGCTGGCGGCTGAGGCTCTGGGGGCAGCGCCCGCCTCTGCCTGGGCTCCACGGAGGGATGACGCCACCTGCCCGCCCGAGGCAGCCACCATCGAACACCCTGGCAGTGGGTCCGTGGCTGGGGTGATGGCATGGGGGCTCCGGGGACAGGTGCGGGGGCTCCGGGGACAGACGCGGGGGCTCCGGGGACAGGTGTGGGGGCTCCGGGGACAGGTGCGGGGGCTCCGGGGACAGACGCGGGGGCTCCGGGGACAGGCGTGGGGGCTCCGGGGACAGGCGTGGGGGCTCCGGGGACAGGTGTGGGGGCTCCGGGGACAGGTGTGGGGGCTCCGTCTCCCCAGCCGTGGCTCAGTGGGTGTCCGGGGAATGGACAGGTCAATGTGGAGCTACCGGGACAGCTTAACTGCAGGCTGTTCTGTGGCAAGTAAAGATAGCAGACAAAGCTCTGTACCCACATAAATGCCAAGATAATGGTCAGAAAGGCAGCAAATTTCATCATCCTGGATAATGTTTCATGGAGAGCCACAAAGCCACCAGAACCAGCAGGCCACCGCCCGGAGCCGTGCGCAGGACAAAGCCTGTCCTCCCGGAGAGTGCACGGCCCGCTGACGGACTGTCTGAGGCTCCCCTGATAGCAAAGCAGCCAGAAAAACGCTCGGGCGATCCCAGCGGGAGTGCTCCGTCCGGGCTGGTTATGACCACATCGTGTGCGCTTTGGCGCGCTGCAGTCCCTGGAGCCTGCGCGGCACGGTTTGCTGGGCCTGATGTCAGAGGCGTGCTCGCCGCCCCCATCCTGGGGACAGTCTTGAGCTCGAGCCCCGCGCTGCGGGCAGGGCTAAGGTAATGCCATGTGGACCAATGTCAAACCTGCCTCCCTTCAAAGGAGAAAATCAAAGGCCTGAGAGGTCAACAGAGAAGAGCCTAGAAGGGAACAGGGCACATTGGCCAAACGAAATGAAGCAACCATTACTCAATTTTAATGAATCCTGTGACTTTCACTTGTTTTGTTTTTTTCTTTTTTCTACTTTTTCTGGACCGTTGCCATCCCTTTGTCTGTTTGAATTATAAAAACCCAAGTCACCTTTCTCACTTCGAGCTGGTCTTGGAAAGATTCTTCCTCCCGCTCGTGGGGAGACATCATCAGTAAACTCACCTTCTCAAAAAAGCAGAGACTCGTTTCTGTGTTTACGCGGGATCTGGTGGGCCTGACTATTTAGGACCGTGTTTTCTGGCGGTAACGCTTTTGTGCTACCGTGAGAGGGTTGAATAGTTACAACAGGACTGCATGTCCCTAGAGCCTGAAATATTTGCCATCTGGCCTTTCCCAGAAGCAGTTTGCTGACTGGGGATCTGGATAATGAGAAAAGATTAACTCAGAGCGCCATTCAAGCATTTGAATTTACTGTTTTGAAAGCTGAGTTCATGTGTTCAACTGTCATGGCAGTTGGAAACCCACTGCTCAGTCAAGCTGCCTCTCACCTACAGACAGGCAGACTGAGTTCTCTTCTACCATGAGGTTCTCCTCTGCCATGAGGTTCTCCTCTATGAGGGTCTCCTCTGCCACAAAGTTCTCCTCTCCACGAGGTTCTCCTCTCCCCAAGGTTCTCCTCTACCATGATGTCTCCTCTCCATGAGGTTCTCCTCTACCGCAAGGTTCTCCTCTGCCACGAGGGTCTCCTCTGCCATGAGGGTCTCCTCTGCCACGAGGCTCTCTTCTCCACGAGGTTCTCCTCTCCCCAAGGTTCTCCTCTACCATGATGTCTCCTCTCCATGAGGTTCTCCTCTACCGCAAGGTTCTCCTCTGCCACGAGGGTCTCCTTTGCCATGAGGGTCTCCTCTGCCACGAGGCTCTCTTCTCCACGAGGTTCTCCTCTCCATGAGGTTCTCCTCTCCACGAGGTTCTCCTCTGCCATGAGGTTCTCCTCTGCATGAGGTTCTCCTCTCCATGAGGTTCTCCTCTCCCATGAGGTTTTCCTCTACCATGATGTCTCCTCTCCATGATGTTCTCCTTTACCACAAGGTTCTCCTCTGCCACGAGGTTCTCCTCTCCACTAGGTTCTCCTTTCCCATGAGGTTCTCCTCTCCATGAGCTCTGCCACGAGGTTCTCCTCTCCACGAGGTTCTCCTCTCCCCAAGGTTCTTCTCTCCCATGAGGTATTCCTGCACCATGATGTCTCCTCTCCATGAGGTTCTCCTCTACCGCAAGGTTCTCCTCTGCCACGAGGGTCTCCTCTGCCATGAGGTTCTCCTTTCCACGAGGTTCTCCTCTCCATGAGGCTCTGCTCTCCACCAGGTTCTCCTCTGCCACAAGGTTCTCCTCTACCCTCAGGAAATAGGAAGCTTGCCAATTTATTTATTTTGAATGCCTTGATGGTTGGGATAAGATATTGGTGTTTCCAATTTCTTACTCGTAATCACCCTTCAAATTTCCTAACCCCTTCATTTCAAGTGTGGACCAAATCTTCATGTCAGCACTTAGCAGGGGCCCCATTGGGAAGTTAGCATTTGAGATGTTGTCAGTTCCATTTCTTCCTACTCACTTTTTTGTGTGTCTTTACAGACCCTGGGGAGAAACAGGCACACAAATCCTTTTGTTAGAAACTAACTTGTGAGTCAAAGGAAATAAAATGAAGAGGAGAAGAAAAGCCAGGAAGAAGAAATACTTTTTTTCTAAAGCATTGCCTTTTAATAAAGATGGGTTTGTAGCTGAAAAGAAAAGCCAATATTTGTGGTATTTATATGATGTTGACTGATAGAAAGCTTTTTGCTGTATCACTGTAAACCATGCCCCTCTAATTTTAAAACTGTAAAGTTGAGCATCAGAAGCCACTATTACAAAGTTTCTAACGTTTAGCCTCATTCCAATGAACTCTCCAGAATTGAAATGGAGTCTTGGATCCTGATTGCAGCTTGGCCACCTGACTTAATGTGTGAATTGCAGGAAATAAACCCACGGCCTCAATTTCTCCACGTGTAAAGGGGCTAAACAAGGTCTTGGCCACCTAATTCCAGGCACTGGTCTTATGACAAAGTGTGAATTTGTGAAAGTGCCACACGAGTCACAGGTAGTATAATTATCCGGTTATTACCTGCATGTCTCCCCAAGTTGTTGTCAAACACGCCATGGCCATAAGCATCTGTCTTGAGGCGCCTTAGCTGACTGAACGTCATAGTTTGGATTTTATTGTTGATGTAATAAACGAGCATAATTAACTTTTATTGTGTGCATCCTTCGTGGGACTGTTCTAACATGTTAAGTATAGTCGTGTGTCTTGGCATTACGTGAAGATTACCAAACCGAGAAGTGCTGTCTTAAAAAATGAGATGACTTCATTTGGTGATTTGCGGTTGGTTTTATTGCCAAGATTAATAAAATATTGCTGCTTAAAATGAAACTGTTTTCTTTCCAGAACATCATATTTTTGTTCAGTTAAAGAAACCGCAATAACATGACCAGACGTCAGTAATTAAATATCTCTGTAGAGCAGTATCTTAATAGTGTATATTTAGAACACAGCCAAACCAAAAACATTCAATTACATCGATGCAGCTTTAATATTTAACAGCTTGTTCCTTAACTACCAGCCTTCTGGTGAGCTGATGCTGACCATCGTAGAAAGGAAAGCAAGCAGCTTAGTGTCAAATTAAGAGAAGTGGGATATATTATGATGGTACTTTAATGTTTTGCTATTCTTTCAGCCAAGTTAGTGTTTGTTTGCTTATTTTAATGCATTTAGCTATAGAGTCATCTCTCTTATTTTTCATGGTGGGAGCCATCCACTTTCTCTGAACAGAATGAAGTTCTATCTGGTGGCCAGAAAAGAAGCATGTGTAGGGAGCAGGGACATTAGCCCAGCACCCCACAGAATTTCCTGAGAATACCAGGTTGACACCAGTGGAAGGCGCCTTGGGAAGTGGGGGGGCGGCTCCCCGCCCTGCAGGGGTGCGGCGGGCAAGGGGTCACCAGCTGGTGACCAGCCTTGTCCCTGGGCTCTGCTCCGTTTCCCGTGGTGCACCCGGAGAGAGCTTGAGGGCGTTTCCAAAGCTCCTTTTGGCTCCACTTTTGTGACCCACTGCTTCACTCTCTGGCCTCGGCTGGAATGAAAAGTGCCCCCGGCCCAGCCCCAGGGTGGGCGCAGCTCCCTTGGGCTCTGGGCCCCACCGCGGTCACTGCCAGGCCATTCTGAGGGCATCGGGGTCTCCGCCTGAGAACAGTCTCGGCTGCCGGGCTCCCTGGTGGGCGGCGGCGGGGTGGGGCAGCCGTGGGGAGGCTCTGTGCCCTAGGGCCGGGCTGGTGCCCCTCCCCGGATGGCCCCGTCGGCCCCTCTGTGGCTGGGCCTGGCTCCTCGGGATGGGTGGCGAGGGGGGATGCAGTGGGCTTCTGCAGGAGCTCTCATGGGGACCCCCGTGAGAAGGCCTGGGGCTCGGCGCACTTCCTCCAGGCCGCTGACCCCTTAGCTTTGCTTCACAGCCCCGGGCCCTGGACACCGCGCGGCCGGACGGCGCCGGCCGCAGGGCGGGGCAGCAGGTGTATGCGGGGTCGGCCCAGAGATCAGATCGGAATCACGGTCCTTCCGCACGGACCGGCCTGGCCACAGCTGCCTCGGGAAAACGCTGTACTTCTCTTGTCTCTCGGGACCCTCAGAGCCGCAGGTGCCGAAAATGGCCATGGTTAGCCAAACCCGAGCAAAGCCGTTCTCAACCCTAAGGAGCGCCTGGGGCCTCATCTGAGCGCCTACAAAGGCTCCAGGCACCAAGACTACTTTCTAGAAACCTACACCTCCAGAGGGTTCCTGGGCCAGATGAGCCCTGAAACCCAGAGGGCCCGGCCTCTCCAGGACGCCAGCTAGCTCCATCCCCCGTCCCGTGTTATCGACAGCCCCTCCCAACATGGAAAAGTTAGACTGGGCTGAGCCCAAACACCCCTAAAGATGGGAGAAGGATCAAAGGAGATGGTGGCGTCACACAGAGAAGGTCGGGTTTCACAAATGAGTGTGACTGCTGCATCATTACACTGATGTTTCTTTTAGTCTCCAGTGTCTTGGAGCAGCTGGAAGGAAAAGCCTAAAATTGTGGAACTGTAACCAAACTCTGAAATCAGTTTATAATGACTTTGTTACAGTGTACTTTGGAAATTGTTGCTTTTTTGTATATATGTTATATTTCACAATTAAAGCTTTTTTAAAAAAAAGTCACTAGGATCCAAGACTCCTGGGGAAGGCAGCATTCCTGAGGACGGAGCCCTGGGCCCAGCAGTGACTCAGCTGTCGACCATCAGAACAAGTGGCAAGGTTGCTTCCTTCGTTTTGGGGTAATTCGAGTCCAACTCGCCGGGCATCATTGAGTGAAAACCGCCAATGGTGAGGCAGAGCCGCAGCGCACAGGGTGGGGGCAGCACCGTCCCCTGCGGGGCCTGCAATCACGCTGTCCCCGGGTTTTTCCGGGCGCTGTGGTCGGCCGACCCCTCCTGCTGGGCTGGGGCTGACCGCTGCACTGGGGGTGGCCTCCCCCCGCTGGACGCTAGCACCCCCCGATGTTGTGACAACCACAAGCCTCTCCAGATGTTCCCGAGTGTCCCTGGGGGGCACAGTCACCCCTGGGCGGGCACCGTCTGCCCCATCTCTGCTGACCTCCCGGTGACCTGGGGACCCCAGCAGCAGCGGCCCGCGCGGTGCCCCCGTGTCCTGGCGGAGCCCACGGGGTGTGGCCGCACGTGGCTCAGCCTAGCAAGGGGGTCCCGCCCTGAGGCCCGCCCTGGGCTCACAGCCCCGTCTGCCGCTTAGAGGCTGCCAGGCCTCGGGGCAAAGCTGCTCCTTCCTGAGCCTTGGTTCCTGAAGGAGAGAATGACCGTGGACATCTGCCCGTAGCCTGCTGCCGGCCAAATGACATTCCAGCAAAGCTGCAGCGGCACATCTCCATGGCGTATGGGCAGGCAGTACCGCGTAGACCCAGATGGCGTGAGGGCAGGGCGCTGGGGCAGGTGGACTCGGCCAGGACGGGTCTGGGCGGCCAGCTGGGGTTGGGGACGGGGCCCCCAGGTGTGCCCGAAGGGGTCTCTTGCTGGGCCTCCTGGGGCTTCTCGCTGGGGTCCTTGCCGACCCCCAGAGGCGACCGGGCTGCAAACGAACCCCGCTTCCCTTCAGTTCCCTTCACCTGCTCAGCATTCTCGCACTGGCTCACCTCAGAACCAAAGAACACTGTTAATGAAATGTGGCACTCTGTAACACTTATCTTTATAATATAAAAAGCAAAAAAAAAGGTGCTTGGAAATGCCTCTTCTCCACATGTCAAGTCACCCTACTTTTTTAAAAGAGAGGTAAATGTTAAAAAAAAACAAACAAAACCAGTCTAAGGAATTATATTTCAGAAAACTAATACAAAACACATTGCGTTGTTAAATTCAATGTGTGGATTTCTTTGGTTCTGGAGGGCACAGTAACAATAATTAGGAGGGTTTCAAAGACAAATGCACTTGCAATCTTCCCTTAAGTCCAATATTGGTATAAAATCTCACGGTGGCTTAATTTGGGGCAGCGATGGTCAGTCAGTACGTCCCTTCACTGTCACGAAAGCCACGAGGAAGATGGCCGCAGAGCGCCGGGCAGCACCGACAGGGGCGGTTTTCTGCCAGCAGGACCCTGACAGCTCCTGCATCACCGCGGCACCAGCACCGTGACAGCCGCCAGCAAAATGAAAGCCGACAGCCACCTCCTTACGGCACTCGGTGCAATTTAGCTTGACTTAATAGGTCTTTCTCTGGGAATCTAAACAGAAGTACACGCAGCCCCACGAAATCTTCCACTCTGGTGTGTGAGAAACACCACCGCCCGGCGTGCGGTGGCTGCGCAGGCCTGGCCATGACTTTCCGCCAGGCCCCTCGCCATGCCGCCGTGTCCCCACGCGCTGACCCGTCTCCGCCTTCCTTCCGCCTCAACAAGGGGGCATCTGGCAACCGTGCACCGAATCACGAGATTCCTCCCATCGGAATTTCGGGCACGTCTTCGTCCGTCCCTGCCATCAGCGGCCACGTGTGTCTCTCTCATGCCCACCTGCAGGCGTCATGTCCGCTGACCAGCGACAGCCAGCTCTGTGGTCAACGACAACAGCCACGACAGAGCCCCTAAGTCACCACTGCAGACCAGTTGTCTTCTTCTTTTCTATCTTAATAGAAGAGAAATGCTATAAATTTTTTATCAAATGCTACCGCTGTTTTAAATGTTTGGAACAGTGATGGATTTCACTTTTATTGCATTGTCTATTCCATTTTTAAAACAGTTTAGGATGCTTACCCAGACTGTGAAACTTTCCATAGCAACAAGCCTGAGAGAGCGGATGAGGCTCTCCTCTGCATTCACTGGGATAAGCAGCTGTGAGCTGCTTTGATTCCTGCTTCTAAAATGTACTCCTGCAACAGCCACAGGCAGGACAAAATAGAAAATGTATGGCGTGTGACTCAAAAACAAACAGTAAACCAATTCCATTTTCTTACTATATTTTTAAATTATGACAGATGTTAGATACTGGATTTCAGAGAAGTAAAAGAGAGGAGAGCATTTTCTTATTGTATGATCTGGAGGATAAAATGTTTAGATATGCGATTAAGGAAATTGGTTGCAAAATGAGCTAATGACCTCCAGATTCTGAAGCGTGACTGGGGTTAGGAGAACAGAGTACACTGTAGAGTGCTGTGCCCTGGGGATGATGGAGGAGGGAGGCACTGTAGAGTTCTGTGCCCTGGGGATGATGGAGGAGGGAGGCACTGTAGAGTGCTGTGCCCTGGAGACCACAGAGGAGGGAGGGACTGTAGAGTGCTGTGCCCTGGGGATGACAGAGGAGGGAGGCACTGTAGAGTGCTGTGCCCTGGAGACCACGGAGGAGGGAGGCACTGTAGAGTACTGCATGTCCTGGAGACCATGGAGGCCATTGCTGAAGGCAACGCTCCCTAGGCGTGGGGGAACAGTTTTGATTCCTAACTTCCCACCACTCACTGCTGATTCCCCTGCTTCCCGTGGTCTGCTCTGAGCTGGGCCAGGTTGGCCAACTGCTGTAGTGGAGACCGGATGTCTATTTAACCCTTCAGAGAACCTCAAACACCACTGCTCGCCTTGTGGGAGCCCCTGGCCACGGGGTCCAGACCCCATATTCAGATCACCTGGCATTCTTCCCAAGACTAGTCTTGCCAAGCAGTGCCCAACAACGATGCTTAAAAATAAATAATTGCCTTTGTGATTGAGGAGGGAGGAAGAATAAGCCCTGATTTTTCAATATTCATAAATAAAAGGCGTTTGTTCCGTGCAAATGTAAGGAGCTAATAATAGTTCTAGCGGGTGATGCTATAGGAATCTGGCACCAAATCTGTGTTTGCAGAAATGTACACCTACCGCCGTCCGTGTTTATGTGGTTGCAGCTTCCTTCAGCAAAGGCACCCTGTGCATATTTGTTGATGTTCGCTCACCTTGTGTTGTTGATGTTGTGTTGTTTTTTTATGAGGAACCACTCAGGCACAAGGTTCTGTTTCCTGCTTCTCATGAGACACCTATTTACTTAAACATGGGAGTCGGTAAAGAAATAGAGAAGGAACATGGAAGTATAAAAAGTGGAAGAGAAATTTCACTATATACCAAAGCACACATGCTTTCTCCTTATTCATCTTAAAACAGTTTTATTGCGATGCAGTCACACAGAATACAACCGATCCAAAGTGTTCAATCCATGGCACACAATATAATCAGAGTTGTGCACTCATCACCACAGTCAATTTTAGAACATTTTATTACTCAAAAACGAAAACCCCAAACTCCTTCTACCCCCTTAGTAGTGACACTGAGCTCTGGCATGGTGTCTTTGTTACAAGCGATGAAAGAACATTAAAATATCACTGCTAACTATGGCGCAGAGTTTGCATTAGGTGTGTTTTCCCACATACCACCCTATTGCTAACACTTCATAATAGGGACATACATTTGTTCAGTTTACGAAAGAACATTCTTACGTTTGTGCTATTCACCATCGGTATCACCCAAAACAGGGTTCACTGTGCTACACACCCCAGGTCCCATCCTCCAGCTTTCCTGCTGGTGACACCAGGGCCCTAGATTTACTCCTTCCATCACAACCCCACCCACACCTCAGCGCTGTTCACGGCGCTCTCGACAACGTGCCACCGTTACCTCTACCCATCTCCACACATGTACAATCAAAATTAAAATTAAAAATTTGAAAAAAATAAAGGTTAAAAATTCTGCACAAATGAAGCATCATCTCCCGATTCTCTAGACTCCTTCTATCTTCTGGTGACCTATATTCTAGAATCTGACTCTATGGGTTTGCTTATGATAATTAGTTCATATTAGTGAGATCATCAAATATGTGTCCTTCCGTGCCTGGCTTATTTCACTCAACTTAATGCCCCTGAGTTCACCCTTGTTCCCTTGTTGTCACACGCATTAGGACTTCATCCCTGCTTAACGCTGAGTAATACCCCATCATACGTGTACATCACATTTTGCTTATCCATTCATCATTTGATGGACACTTGGGTCATTTCCATCTTTCGGTAATTGTGAATAATGCAGCTGTGAGCACTGGTGTGCAAACGTCTGTTCGCCTACGCTTGCTGTCAGTTCTTCTAGGTATGTTCCAAGTAGCAGGATTGCCAGGTCTGGACTTAGCTTCCTGAGGAGCTGCCGAGCTGTGTGCCACAGCAGCTGCACCAGCCTAGACTCTCCCCAGCAGGGAATAACTTTCTGCTTCTCCACATCCTCTCCAACACTTGCAAGTTTCCTGTTTTTTTAACAGTGGCCATTCTAGTAGGTGTGAAATGATATCTCATTGTGGTTTTGATTTACATTTCCTTAATAGCTAGTGATGCTAAGCAGTTTTTCATGTGCTTCTCGTCTTGTTTTTAACTGTTTTTACTAAAAGCGGATTTGCTACATGGCACAGTGGGATCAAAAATGCCATCCTGGCCAAAAGGGGGAAAAGAAGTGTGAAAAATAAGGTATCAGTGGCTTAGAGAGTTCAAATAGAGTCGAGAGGCTACCTGGGAGGTTGCTCGTATACACCCTTCAGGTAGACATTGCTACCTACCATAACCTGCCAAAACCCAACCAAGACCATTTTAGCCGATGCTTAAGAACACCTAGGGTGATATATAAGATTCTACAAAGGTTCTGTGCACTAGGGTAGCTTTCCAGAAACCTACAACCTCCAGATGGGCCTCTGGACCAGATAAATCTTGAAATGCAGGGGGCCAGGCTCTCCAGAACATCAGATGGTTCCATCTCCCTACCCCATATTACTGAGCCCTTCCAACATGAAAATCTTAGAATGGCCATAGCCCAAATATCCCTAAATAGAGGATAGAAAGATCAAAGGTGATTGGTGGAATTATACGGAGAAGGTCGGGTTTAACAAATGAGTTTGGCGAATTATTACATTGATATTTCTTTTAGGCTCTAGTACCTTACAGCAGCTGGAATTAAAAACCTAAAATTATGGAATTGTAACCCATACATACTAAAACCTGAAATCTGTTTTACAACTGTTACAACGTACTTTGAAATTTACTGCTTTCTGTGTATATTTAAAGAGAAATGTAACAGAAAACATAGGCTTTAACCAAAAAAAAAGTGTATTTTGGAGACTCAGAAAGAGAATGGATGAGGGGTCATTGTAAACAAACCGCTCACTGTCCGCAGCATGCCTTGCTTTACTGTGCTTCACTCACTGCACTTCTCAGATGTTGTGCTTTTTACAATTGAAGGCTTGGCAACCTGTGTTGTGCAACCCTATCGGCACCATTTTGTCTAAAAGCAGAACAGTATTCTGTGATCAGTGACCTCTGGTGTTACTGTTGTAATTGGGGCACCACAAACTGTGCCCGTAGAAGACAGAAAACTTCATCGATTACAAAAACAAGGTTGGATTAGAAGAGCATGGCCTTGCTGGGGCACATGAGGGTTTCAGCCCAGCATGGTCCCTACAGCTCACCCTCCCTCTGGAGGAGACCCTGCCCCGACCTGGCTGCATTAGTTAGGGTTCTCCAGAGAAACAGAATCATCAGTAAATATTCGTAAATACACAATTTATAAGTGTCTCACATAACTGTGGGAACGCAGCGCCGAAAACCTGCAGGGCAGGCTGTGAAGCCGATGATTCCGATGGTGGTTCTGGACGAACTCCACAGGAGAGGCTCGCCAGCGGAAGCAGGAAGAACCTGTGTCTTCTGAGTCCTCCTTAAAAGGCTTCCAGTGATTAGACTGAGCATCACTCATATCAGAAGACATGCCCCTTGGCTGATTACAAATGGAACCAGCTGTGGATGCAGCTGACGTGCTCATGATTTAATTCTATGAAATGTCCTCATGAAAACAGACAGGACAGCACTTGCCCAACCAGACAAACAGGCACCACCACTTGGCCAAGTTGACACGGGAACCTGACCATGCCACTGGCCATCACCTCCCTTTTCCTTGTCACTCACACACACCTGGGTTTCCTTAAACATTGTGTTATTCAGTCTTGAAGGCTCTGAAGTCGGATACAAATGGAACCACTGAATTCTTCTGCCACTCCATTTTTTTCACTCAGTATTATTTCCTGGGATTTATCAACTTGATATGTATAGCGATAGATTTTTCTTTTTCACTGATACAAAGTATTGTTGCATTTTTTATTTTAAAAAAGCATGGGAAGGGGAGTCAGCTATAAATCAATAAGTCTTGATCATTTGCTGTGTGAGGGAAATGTGAATTTCTGTTTCAGTGTTTGACTCTTTGCTGCCTCCTCTGGAGGGAAAGGAGGGCACAGGGTCCCGATGGCGGGAAGGGCGCCAGGCCATCGGCTCCATCCTCTCCCCTGTGGAGCAGGAGCTGCAGGCCCGGAGGGCAGTGCCTGGGCGGAGGGGCCCTGGACGCTGGCTCTGCCCCTTCACACGCCTGCAAAGGGGGAGGGCGTCGTGGCCAGGTCCCACCCCACACACGGCCCCGGCCTCCACCTGCTCCTGCAGCATGGCTCACGTGGAAACAGCTAGAGCACAGAACTCTATTTTCAAGGGGGCCACAGCCAGGCTCCTGATGAGATTTTTAGAAGAAAATCATCGTTTATGTGAGCCTGCAGCACCCAGCTGCTCAGGTCTGCGTCTCAGGGGCACAGTGAGGTCTCAGGGCGTTTTTCTACGGCTTTTGCAGTTGATGTTGTTTGGTCCTTGCCTGGTTTGGTTTAGTTGGTTGGTTTGGTTTGGGTTGCCCACCATCCAGACCTGCTCCTGTGCTTGAGAAATGGTCACCATGGAGATGAAGGCCCCGCCCACTCCACCACCCAGCTATGGTAGCCCCGCCCACCCACCCCCTACTGTGGAAGCCCCACCCACCCCCCCACGGCCGTGGGCCCCACGTCCCCACCCCACGTGGAAGGCCGCAAGCCCACCCGCTGCCCCCGCAGCCCTGGCACACAGGCACCTGTCGGCACGTGGACTCGGGTTCTCCGCTGGCAGCAGCCACATCATCTAATTTCCCGAGGCAGCAGCGGCACAGCAGACCCTCATGTCCACACACCTGGGGCAGAAGCAAGGAGGGGGCTTCGGATACGGACATGGAGCCAGCAGTCCAGGGCCCCCCACTCCTCCCCAACAGGTCAGGGCCCCCCACTCTTCTCTGACAGGTCAGGACCCCCCACTCCTTCCTGGTCAGGTCAGGGCCCCCCACTTCTCCCAGGGCAGATCAGGACCCCCCACTCCTCCCCGGGCAGGTCAGGGCCCCCCACTCCTCCCTGGGCAGGTCAGGACCCCCTACTCTTCGCCGGCAGGTCAGGGTCCCCTGCTCTGCCCCAGGAGTTGCGGTCCGTCCAGTGCAGCTGACAGCGCAGCAGCCCCAGGGGAGCCTCCTGTTCTTCCCAGGGGCTGCACGGTGGGGTCAGGGCCTGTGGAGGTGGCAGCACCCCCTCCAGGGCCGTGCTGAGACACCCACGGATGCGCCCAGAGCCCTGACAATGAGGCTGCCTGCGCCCACAGAGGGATAGCGGCCCTTCCCGCGGCCGCCCCAAGGGGCTGCCAGGCGCCCATGCTGAAGGCCGGGCTGTCCTGCTGCAGCCGTGGGTGGGCACAGCCCCGGCTGCCCGTGCGTCACAGACCACGAGACCCGCTGCCTCGGGGGCCCGAGGGAGCCCCTCCAGCCCTGGGGCTGAGAGCTGCTGCACAGCTGGTCCTTCGCACCCCTGTGAGCACAAGCCAAGGAAGACGACTCGCCTGGGCTTCCCAGTTCCTTAAAACGCGGCCGAGGACCGGAGCTGACCTGTGCCCTCTGTGTGGTTGAGGGACAGTGAGTTTCTGTGTGGCCACGTAGCTGCCCCTGTGTCCCAGGCTAAGCCCCAGCTGGAGAAATGGGCAGCTGTCTCCCAGGGATTTGTCCTGAGAGGGGAAAGAGGCCATGTGGCCGAAGTCTCGGGGCTGGAGGGGCCACGGGGCTCCGGGGGGACCTTACATCTGCAAGACCCGGAGGGGAGATGCCCTCCACGGACCCCTAGGACTGCGGCCGGCTCTCACCTTGCCCCTGGTGAGGCTGGGCAGGTGCTTTTCCAGGGCCCCAGAGCCCCTCTGCTAGTCCATCAGAGCAGGAGGACGGCCCCTGGGTCCCGGGCCTACCCCCAAGTCAGTGCAGGCACCCCTGGAGGCTGTGGGGCTGCTCTGAGTGTGCCCTGTGACCCAGCAGCAGTGTGTGACTGCACCCTGGCCTGCCCGGCTCCTGACGGGGCTCTCCCTTGTTCCGACTGGACGCGAGCCCAGGCTGCCCGTCTGCATCTGTCTCCCACGGGAGTGTGGCCGCAGGCATGGGGGCCCAGTGGCCCAGGCCTCGGGCAGTGGATTTGCTTCCCTGTGTTTTTAAGTAGAATCACTTGTTTCCTTACAACTTTCCTGGAAAGGCAGTTTGAAATATAATGACAACTTCATCTGCTTTAACGTTATAATAACCCACAGAACCGACCTGTGAGTGTGCAGTGAACCATCTAACAGGGGCTGCTGGGCGTGCGTCCGGGTAGCCTGCTGGTGGCCCACTCTGGCCCTCCACGGCTGCCTCCAACGTTGTTAGCTTTCTCAGGCACAGGTAAGTGGCGCAGGACAGACAGCTGCTCACTTCAACCTGGGATTGTCCCCGATTTGCAACATGCATGAGCACATCTGCCTGCGGGCATGCTTTATTACTATTTCCAGAAACTCGCCGCATCACTTAAGCCTCTGCCTGGGGTTAAGGCAGGGCCTCCCCACGTGCGCCCCCCGGCACATCAATGGGTGCTACGCTAAGGGAACAGTAGAGCCTATGACCCTCTCACTCAGGTTGGGAACTCGTCTTTCCCAGCGACACTGGCGGGTGACACCCTCACCGGGCAGCCAGGCCTGTGGGCTCCCTCCAGATGCGCCAGCCTCAGCGCAGACCTCGCCTGACGGGGGCTCGGGGTGAAGGCCAGGGGGCCTCGAGCACACTGCGGGGTCAGCTCAAGGGCCCTGCCCAGCGAGCCACAGGCGGGAAGGCAGAGGGTGCTGGAGGAGCCCCCAGCGAAGGGAGGGCGGCGAGGGGTCAGGGGCCCGAGGGGCTCGAGACACACGTCGCTCACGACCTCGGACTGCCCAGGCAGGGAAAAGACGACCAAGGCGAGGCGCCTGTGCCATCCGCCCCTGCCTTGCACCCCCTTCTCTCTGCGGTTTAAACAGAAACACGTGTGGACACATGCGCGGCCGGTGGGCACGTCGGGGCCGACGTCCTGTCTGAGCGGGCCGCGGGCACCACAGCCACCTTCTAACCCCCTTGTTCCAGGGGCCGTGGGCTCATTCTCGCTACTGAAAGTCCAGGACACAAACCACACGAGGTTACTCCTGCATTCTGAACTGATTCTCAGTGCGCATTTCCGCTTTGCCGCCAAGGAAAGTGCTCAGCGATGCTCCTTTCCACTGGACGCGAAGTCCGGACCAAGACCCTCCTCAGTGAGGAAGCACGGTCTAATTTAGACTTGCGCCTCTCAAGTATTCTAGGTAGATCGTATCTACTGGAACCTGAAGTGCCTCCCCGAATGCAGCTCCAGAGAGGTGGGCGCTGCTTCCGGGTGGGGGGCGCTCAACACTGAGGCCACAGGTGTTCCCACCTGCCAGCCACACGTGGTCTCTGCGCGGGGTTCCACAGGTGTTCCCACCTGCCAGCCACACGTGGTCTCCGCGCGGGGTTCCTCCTCCCATCAGAGGTACAGCCTGTTGCCTCTGGCGTGGAGCGGCTTGTCCCGAACCCCGGAGGTGGCCCCCAGCAGGGAGGCCCGTCGCTCTCCTGGCCCCCGTCCCACTCTCGCGGGGGAAACACTTTCACGATGAAGTCGCTGCCCTGTTACCTGAGAGGGAAAAGGAGGCAAGAGAAAGTCAAGGAATATACACCCCACAACTTCATCCGTGCCAGGAGCAAGTCCTACCCACCCCGGATTTACTTTAAAACACTGATTTTGCCTGAAGCTGATGTTTTTAAAAACCCATTGTCTCCTGACTGTAATAAATGGTGCACGAGCAGCTTGCCATTTTAAAGGAAGTCCCTGGTGAATATCAGGCCCTGTCTCTCCCACCTCTGTCCCTCTTGCCCTTCTGTCTGACCTGAACCCAGAATCTGAGCCAAACGGCAGGAATCTGTGGTGAGAGCAGCTGCCAGGTCAGGTGTGAGTGAGGAAGGGCCAGCCTAGGTCTTTGTGCCACTTATGGGCAAGCAGAACTCCTGACCCAGGGGGAGCATCTACCTGACCTGCTGACCAGGTGGAGGATTGAGGTGGAGGACTGCAGGTGGAGGACTGGGGTGAGGACTACAGGGGGAGGAATGCAGGGGGAGGACTGAAGTGGAGGATTGCAGGTGGAGGACTGCAGGGGGAGGACTGCGGTGGAGGACTGAGGTGGAGGACTGAGGTGG
>PVIY010030756.1:0-30616 GCA_004026745.1 Myrmecophaga tridactyla | reverse complement strand
AAAAACATGTCTTTTGGGGGTCCAAAGAGTGGAATGTGCTGGTTTGAATCTGTCATGTGCCCCATAAAAGCCAAGTTCTTTAATTCTCATTCAGTAATGCTGGGTGGTATCTTTTTAATTGTTTCCATGGAGATGTGACCCACCCAATTGTGGGTGGTAACTTTTGATTAGATAGTTTCCATGGAGATATGTCTCTACCTATTCAAGTGGGGTTGCTTACTGTAGCCCCTTAAAAGAAACCATTTTGGAAAAAGCTTTAGAGCCAACAGAACCAACAGAGCCAGCATAACGGACAGAGCCCTGGGAAAGCAGCTGAAGAGAAAGCTAGAAAATCTTTCATGTGCCTTTCCAGCTGAGAGAAGGTCACTGGCCTTCTTGAACCATGGTATCCTTACCTGGATGCCTTAGACTGGACGTTTTCATAGTCTTGCCTTAATTTGGACATTTTCACAGCCTTGGAACAGTAAACTTACAACTTAATAAATTCCCCTTTTTAAAAGCTGTTCCATTTCTGGTATATTGCATTCCAGATGAAAGAGAAACTCTGAACTTCATCAGCCTTCTTGAATCAAGGTATCTTTACCTAGATGCCTTAGATTGGACATTTCTATAGACTTGAGACATGTTCTCAGGCTCAGAATTGTAAACTTGCAACATAATAAATTCCCCTTTTTAAAAGCAGTTCCACTTCTGGTATATTGCATTCTGTCAGAACTAGAACACCAAATGTCCTAGCTTGCCCAATACTGTCCCAGTTTTAGCATGGATTAGTCCCATATACCAGGAACTCCTCCATCCTGGGCAAACTGGGACAGTTGGAGAGCCTAGCCTGAGAGTTGCTGGCAGCCTTCATTGGATTCTCTGAGAACTAAAGCCAATAAAGGGCAAAGTAGGCCCAGCTCCTTGCAACTTTCTTGTCCTTCTGGCCATGCTTGTTGGCAATGACTTTTGGAAGGACAGGGGAAGTTTTTCTTCTTACCTGCCCTATTCTGGCTGGCCCTTGGTAAAGACTGAATTGAGGTCTATATGTTGTGGCATAAGAAGTTGGGCCCAATGAACTCCTTTATCCAAAATTCTCTTCCCTATAACCTGTTAATGTGGCCAAGAGACCTTTGAAGCCTAAATAAGTATTGCTAGAAAACCACTTTTATATATGTGTTACCAGAGACTAATTAAGTTAGAGGACAGCAAATAGGAATGTTTTGATAGAGTCAGGGAAAGCAGTAATATCTAGGAGAGGTGTCCTGGGGGTACCTCAGTGGCACATCCTGGCCAGTTAGGGCTGTAAGAGACACTGGTCCCTTGTGAGAGGGACTCCAACATGGTGTGTGTTGAGTCTTCTTTAGGTTCCAGAACAGAGACACTCCAAGTCACCCCCTTCACTTTGAACATTCATGTGGTTACCTGGACACTGTTTGCCCTTTTGCCACTACAAATCTTCCCCAACATTTGAGTCCCATTTATTACACCACTGTCACACTGTGCTGGGTCAGAAGTGTCTCCTGTTGGTGGGCTTACATCTCTTTATCTTATTTTCTTTTTCCCTGTTTTTACCACTCACAGATCAATTAGTTCTCCACTCTATACTCATATGTTTTTTTAAACTTCCTTCCCACTTCTCCATTACCTCTGATTATGTCAGGAAATTCTTTCTTTTTGCCATACTATTCTCTCTTTCCCTTCCTCTGTTGCTTTTATGAGTATATACATTCATGTACGTGTGTGTATATTTATCTATATTCTCACAGCCTGCCTATTAAGTTCACCTGTTTCAAGGGATAAAAGGGAGGCAGAGATTTGAAGTTAAATTAAACATAAAAAAGATCCAGTATCTACAATTTCTAGAGCCCTTGAAAGTGCTCAGAAGATTTCTTTCACTATCTTCACAAAAATCTCCAGCTGCCTCTTTAGCCTCCACTAATTTAACCAGTTTTTCCTCAAGCATTTGTATTCAACACAAACAGAAGGAAATAATTTCCTACTCATTTTTTCTTGTTTTCCTTTTTTTTAATGATAACTAGCATTGTAGCAGCACCTTTTTCTATTTTTCTGTGTAAATCTAAGGCATATGTGGCAATATTATGCGTTAAATAAGGTTTGGTGGACTATGTGGAATTATAAGCATTATATTATTGAGAAAGATGAGAAATAGAGGGAAAGCAGGTGGTGAAGTGGTTTGCAGAATGAGACTAGAGGTTTGGGACAATAAATGACAGAAGCAAAGCACATCAGGCTTTTGAGCTGCAGTCCTTTATTTCTTATGGGAAGGGCCTGGGAAATATTGGAGACCTGAAACCCAGCAGGTACTTGAAAATGGAGCAAAGAGCCCCAGAATGTTCCAGCAAGTTCTATTAAATCCCAGTAGGTTCTGGTCTGAGACCACTACTGAGGGTGAGACTAAGGAGATATAAACCCTGCATGAGCAAGAAGCAATCAGAATTGTGGTATGTGTGCAAGCATGACCTCTCCCCAACCATAATGAGGAGGGTACATTTGTCTTGTTCTACCAGCTGGGTCTGCTTCTCTAGGGCCCTGACTGCTGTCATGGGGGACGGCTGGGCAGCTCTAAGCCATCTGAGCTTCAAACAACTGACTTAAATAGCATTTGTACGCAAGAGACTTCTTGCATTTTACAAAGGTCTTTTTATTAATTCACATGATAGACCTGTAAAACAGGTGCTATTATCACAATTTTTTATTGCTAAGTAATTCACCCAAGTTAATAGTATATTTGACTTCTCTCTCTCCCTCAGCTCCAAAAAATCAAAATCCTGTTGATTTTTCCTTCAACACGCGGCTCACGTTGGTTTTTCCCTCTCATTCTCACTGCTTCTCTACCCCAGCCCAGGTTCATCTTCATATCTGCAGCCCTGCAATAGCCTCCTAACACCCTCCCATCCCAGCCTGCCTCACTATATCCACATATCCAAATATTGCTGCTAGGGTTCAATGCTAGATTCATGCCATAAAATTGCTTTTGCCATGTGACTCCCCTATTGAAATCATTGGATGACACCCATCTCTACAGGGTACTGACCAAACTTAGTCTGACGTTGAATGTCTTTCATGATATCTCCTCTTCCTGCTTTTTTAGCCTGAGTTTTCCTTTTCCTGCATGACAATTAAACTCTTATCTTCTTTGTGCCTGGAACAACACTTTTACTCCATATTCAGGCTTCTGCTTCTCACCTGAAATCCCACCTCTCCTTTGCTGGATCTAAATCTAGGCAGCTCAGGTCTCACCTCCTATAAAAAGCCATGCTTAGGGTCTACACTAGCCCCCTACTATTTATCATGTGTAGATCAGTGACAACTCTTTCTGTTTCTGTTTAATATTGTTACTTTGCTCTTTATGGTTATTAACTTTTCATGAATTCCCCCATTTTTCATGTTTCCCTAGTTATATAGGCACCTTGGAGGCAAGAACCATGTTTTATCTTATTTTGGTGTAGCAAGATAATATCTTGAAATATTAATCTTTGTGCTTTTGTTTTTCTCTTATACTTGTGACATCCCCCCCTCCTTAGGCAGAGGCATCCGCAGTGCCTCAGGGAGAAAAATGGGAGCGTGAGAAAAGGAAGAAACTGTCAATGTTCCAGGATTTTTTTTTCTATCTTCCCAAACAGATTTTAGAGAATCAAAAGAGAAAGTCTGAGGGTTTTTTTTTTTTTTAGCATACCAAAAGTTTGTACCATGGTGATAGAACTGGAAAGAGAATGTGGCCTCACAAAAGCCTGCCCATTTTCTATGCCCATCTGGCTGAAGAATACCTGCATCTGCCTCAAGATTTTCCTGAGACCTATTCAAAATGCCCCATGTGGACATCTCCTGCTAACACTATGGCCCAGGACCCTGTGACAACACCAACTCCCAAAGAGGGTTGAGGGCTTTGATATCTCAGTTTTTAGGGAAAACCCCAGTGCTAATACTCGGACAAGACAGACAATGGGAAATTCCTCTCTCCCACAGTGTATCCTTTTATCTATGCTGTCCAATATGGTAGCCCCTTGCCACGTGTGGCGACTGAGCCCTTGGAATGTAGCTATTAGGAACGAGGTATTGAACTGAATTAGCCACATGTGGCTAGTGGCTACTTAATGTACTAGACAGAGCAGCTCTAGAGTGCTTGACCAGTCCGTCTGGTTCCATTGACTGTCAGTGTCTAGCACCATTCTTAATTCACAGTATGCACTCAAAAATATCTGTGGAATGAATTAATGCCTTGCACATAATAAAAGCAATAAATATATGTTGATCACTGGTTCAAGATAGGCCTTAAATTTCTCAGCTTCAATCTTCTCTGTTCTTCTGATCATAGAGAAGATAATGCAGCCTTCTTCATTTAAAAACCTCTACAGGAATTGGTTTGTCTAAGGGCCTATAATTCCCAAACCATGGGCATCAACAGACAGCTGGCTACAAGGCCTGACAATCACTGTAGTGCTTTGAATCTGAAAGCACTTTGGACCAGGCTTGCCAATCTTTAACTTTCTCTCTAACATGCTGAAGGGAACTTGGGTAACATGCTTTTTTGCTTCTCCTAATTTAGTGTTATTTTATACTATTTTTTGTAACCTGATATACCAAACCTTACCAACCTTTTGAAAAAGAGATAAGGTTATATTGCTATTCACATCTCAACAATTCGAGACTTCAGCTCCTCTTTAAGTCTTTCCCATGGTGTTCACCATTATTTCTACTTCTGATACTTTATATGAGGACAGCCTCCAACCAGGCTCAGCTGTCTACATCCAGATGCTGCTGCAGGCCTCAAAGTACCCAGTCTTCAATGTGGCCTTCAGTGGGTGTGAAAAAACTGCTCCCTCCTCTGTGCCGAGTTCTCCTTTGTTATTGGAGCCCTGAAATAGTTGCTTAGGCTGTGAATCTCATTATAATTTTTTTGTTTTGTTTTGCTTTAATGAACATAGATCTTTCAGCTTCTGGCCCACCCTTCTCGTTTGGGGAAATCAAAACCAGCTCATCAGGACTAGGCTGAATCAAAAACTCAACACTTGTAGCTTCTACTATGTGTGAAATATCCCTTGTTTTTCAGTCAAATACACACATATTGAATACACACTGTAACATTTCATAACACTTCAAACATCTTGCCACATTCCCATTTTCCACATCCCTTTCTTTCACCTAGAAAACTGAAACTCCTGTGCATCTCAGTTCACTCAAGTAGAGATCTATAAGGATCTCCAGACACTGAAATCCAGGCTGGTCTCTCTAAGAATAATTACAAATTACCCCTGTAATCCCAAGTTGGTTAAATTTAGTGCATATTAGAATCACGTGGAGGGCTTGTTAAACCTCAGCTTGCTGGGCCCCACCCCCGGGGTCTCTGAGGTCTTTGAGGGGGACTAAGACTTTACATTCCCAACAAGTTCCCAGGTGATATGGATCCCACTGGTCTGGGAAACACACTCAGAGAACAACTACCTTAATCATTTGGTGACTAGCTTTCTGGGAAAACAGCTTGCAGATACATTACATCCAACTTCACTTTCATTGTAATTTTCTCATGTCCTAAAGCATTACTTGGTAAAGGCATTTCCTGCCTGAATCCAAAGAAGACAATGTGATCTCTCGTCAAGACCCAAGCTTGAAATATGATGAAAATTCCTAACACCTTCAATCTCAGATTTGAAAAATTACCAGTTTGTTGAGGGTTTCTATAAGCTCTTGGGCAGCTTGGTTCATGGGTGGCAGAAAGCAGTGATTCACTGGGGAGTCACAGAATTGAGTAATTTGAGTAACTCTCACGATAATCTCACTGTAGAGGTTTTAATTAGGTGGAGCTCTGTCTAGTGTACGAACCCAGAGGAATAGGTCCACTGTTGGACGGAGATTGTTATTCTAATTACATGATATAAATTACTCCAGAACAAGGTAAGATAACATGACTCTTTTGCTTTTCATGATTAAGATGAAATTTCCCAAAAGCCATGAAGCATTTACTCAGTTCAATTAATCCATTAAAAAAAATCCAGTTATCACACACCTGTTTTATCCACATGACTTCCAGCAGTCAGATGAAATTTTTACTCTCACCAGATGTTTTGCTGTCAGGAAAACACAGCTTCACTTGAAATGTTTTAGCAATCTTGATTTTTCTCTGTACTTAATCACTCTTCTGATCAATAAATTCTGCTTTCCATGTAACCAAACTTCACTGTTGCAATTTAAACTTGTTTCTCCATTTTTCTGTCTTGTATAGAGTGAATGATCAATACTATTAATTATCTATTTGTAATTTTACTCTTAATTTACTAGAAGACAGCTAGTCCCTCTTTTCCATGCAAAATTACCTCCAACCTCTTTTAAGTTTCCTTTATAGAGCCTCATTTCAGTCCCCTTAATTTGTGTATTACTGTTCTCTAGATCCTGCTTTTTCCAGGCCCTGCTTTCCGGGCTCAAACTGTGATTCCCTGGCTCCTTACAGATGTGAAAAGCAGGGGCCAAGATCCTCTAGGACCTGGCCTAAAGGAACCCCGGTGATTCCTGGGCACCCTAGCCTTGCTCCAGTAGTCTGCATCTGTGCAGGGGTGTAACATCACATCCACATCTCATCAGGTTTGAGAAATGTGTCAATGTTGCAGCGTTTTGTTTTTAATAACTCATATTTAGAGATATACGGATTCAAAGAAGCCATTAGATTTACACAAATTGATTCAGTTCACAATGAAGTAAAATTAATATTGGGTTCAATTAATGAATGTAAATATGGTTCATTTTGATTTGAAATTCAATTTGATTTATTTTAAAACAAATTAAAAAAAACGGAAGTCAAGATAGCTGTCATGGGTACATGATGAAAATAATAATTGCTTTTTAATTGGGAGAAACCTGTTACTCTAGGCTTCTCCTAGGAAAAATGATGATATGGGTAACCATTGTGGTGCTATTTCTCCTTAGGTGTTGAGTTCTGGGCCAACTGCAGTGTCATCCCTACTGGTTACCAAGGCCTGGGGCTCTACAGCCTCCTTTTTGACAGTGGGCTCTATGTATGTCGACTTCCTTAACAGCCATTACCATTTTTTCATCATTCTCCTGGTTATGATACATGAGAAAGAAAAAGAGATCTCTCCTCATTAGTTACACTTATCTAAGCCGTTACCACCCATGGCTGCTATAGTAGTTATCTACTGCTGCATAGCCGATACACAAAACTTAATGGCTTTTGAAATCAATTATTATCTCACATTTTTGTTGGTCCAGAATCTGAGTGGAACTCAACAGCAAAAGACAAGCTACTCAGTTTAAAAATGGACCAAGGACTTGAATAGATAATTCTCCAAAGAAGATATATAAATGCAAAGATGCTCAACATCATTACCCATGCAAATGAAAATTGCCACTATGAGATATCACTTCATACCCACTAGGATGGCAACAATCAAAAAGATAGAAAATAATAACTGTTGACGAGGATATGAAAAAATGGTGCTCTCGTGCAGCCACTACAGAAAATAGTTTGGCAGTTCCTCAGAAAGTTACATATAGAATTACCATGTGGCTTGGGTTCCATTCTTAGGTGTACGCTGTAAAGAATGGAAAGCAGGGACTCAGGTACTTTCTACACCAATATTCATGGCAGCATTATTCACAGTTGCCAAAAGGTGGAAGCAACAGTGTCTATTGACAGATGAATAGATTAAAAAAAAATGTGGCATATACATACAATGGAATACTATTCATCTAGTAAAAAAGGAATGAAGTTCTGATGCATGCTATAACATGAACAAACCTTGAAAAAATTATGCTAAGTGAAATAAGCCAGACGAAAGGATAAATACTGTATAATTCCACATATATGAAATATATAGATTAAGCAAATTCATAGAGACAGGAAGTAGATTAGAAGCAACCAAGGACTGGGGGGAGGGAAAGGGGAACATACCACTTAATGGGCATAGGGTTTCTGCTCTGGGTGATGAATAATTTTTAGTAATGGAAGGGTGATGGTAGCACAAGCTGTAAAAGTAATTAATGCCACTAAATTTTAATTAAAAAATAATTAAAATGGCCAACTTTATATGATATATGTTACCACAATAAAAAAATTTGGCCTGGACTTGTCTGGGTCCTCCAGCTTGGGTCTCCCAGAAGGCTACAGGCACTGGAAAGGGTGTGCTCCTGGCTCACACAGGGAGCTGCTGGCAGAATTCACCTCCTGGTGGGCTGTGATCTGAGGTCTCAGTTCGTCCTGAACTTTTGGCCTCAGGTCTCTCTTGGTTCCTTACCACATGGACCTCTCCATAGGTCATCTTCCAACATGGCAGGCTGTGTCATGAATGAGCAAGTGAGAGGGCAAGAGAGGGACAGATGGAAGTTAGTCTTTCGTACCGTAATCACAGAACTGACATCCCATCACTTTTGCCCATTTCTCTTTTGTTACAAGAAAATCACTAGGTCCAGCCCACATTCAAGGAGCAGGGGCCACTGGGGGTCATTTTAGAAGTCTGCCTACCACAGCTGCACACTGGACTCACCTGGCGGCTTTTAAAAACCCATGCCCAGGCTCTACCCCAGACCATTCAAATAATTTTATCACTTAAGCCTCCATAGGGCTGCCAAACAAATTAATACAAACTCGGTGGCTTAAAACAACAGACGTTTATTGCCTCACAGTTCTAGAGACCAAACGTCCAAATTCAAAATGTGGGCAGGGATGTGGTTCCTCTGAAACCTCTAGTGGAGAATCCTTCCTTGCCTCTTCCTAGTTTCTGGGGGTTTGCTGACAATCGTTTGCGTTCCTCAACTTGCAGCTTTAATGTCTGCCTCCATTATCACATGACCTTCTCCATTGTATGATAAAAGGATATGTTAGTTTCACACTACAATCAGGATATATATTATTTCCATCAACCCAGAGAGTTCCCTTGTGCCCTTTTGTAGTCAATTCCCTCTCCCACTCTGGTTTCTAGTAACAAGGATATACTTTCAGTCACTATAGTTTTGCCTTTTCTAGAATTTCATTTAGGTAGGGTTTGTTTTTTAACTTAACAGAATACTTTCAAGATTCTTCTTTGCTGTTGCATGAAGCTGTAGTTTGTTCCTTTCTTATTGCTAAAAGATATCTCATTGAATGGATATACCACAACTTATTTATCCATAAATAAGCCAGTGCATGGAAATTTGGATTGTTTCTAGTTTTTGGCTATTATAAACAATGCTGCTAAGAATGTCACACAAATCTTTGAGTGAACATATGTTTTCATTTCTTTTCCATAAATACCAGAAATAGGACTGTAGGATCATACAGTAAGCATATATGTAACTTCACATGAAACCACCCAACTGGTATTAAGACCAGCAAAGGTTGTGAGTTACAGATGCTCCATATCCTTGCCAACACTAGACAGGATTTTTCATCTTCGCCATTCTAATGGATGTGAAATGATAGCTCATTTATTTTTAATTTGCATTTCCTTGATGACTAGAAATGTTGAGTATCTTTTCATATGTGTGTTTGTGTTTTTTTTTTTACCCTTTAAACATCTTTTGTGACGTGTATATTCAAATCTTTTGTCCATTCTTAAACACAGCTTTGTCATTTTATTGTGTTGTAAGAGTTCTTTATATATTCTGGATACAAGCCCTTTAGCAGATACATATTTTCCACATCTATGGCTCACCTTTTCCTTCCTTTCTTTTAATTTAATATTTTAATTTAAAGTTAAGGGAAGATAGGAGGGAAGAGAAATAGAAATAGAGAAAGGGAGAAAGAAAAAGAGAGGAAAGGAGAAGGAAAGAGAGGAGAAAGAGAAAAGGTGGGAAGGAGGGAAGGTAATGTGAGTAGGAGAGTACCACATTCTCCATCTGTCCCCAAAATCTTCATCCAGATCATATTAGAGCAAAATATCAGAGGAAGTTGCATTGACTTTCTGTCGGTAAGCTTATCATTTTTCAGCCTATTATTCAGAGCAAGTCATTTGGCTCATCTGAGCCTCAACATTGCCATCTTTTCCAGGGTCATAATATCAAGACTAAATAGTATCTGTCCTTTTGTGTCTGGCTCATTTCACTCAGGATTATGTTCTCAAGGCTCATCTATGATGTTGTTGTAAGCTTCAGGACCTCATTTTGTCTCACCAATGATAATTTTCCTTTGTATATATATATATATACCACATTTTGTTTATCCACTCATCTGTAGATGGGCACTTGGATTGCTTTCCATCTTTTAGCTATTCTGAATAGTGCTACTATGAACATCAATGTGTAACTGTCTGTTTGTATCACTTCTTTCAGCTCTTCTGGGTTCCTAAAACAAACTACCAAGTAGTGGTTTTGTCGGGTCGTACAACTCAATGTTTAGTTCTTTGAGGAACCACCAAACAGTCTTCCAATGTGGCTCTACCATTATACATTCCTGCCAGCAATGAATACATGTTCTAATTTCTCCACATCGTCTCCAAGATTTACAGTTTCCTGTTTGTTCAATGGCAGTCATTTTTGTAGGTGTAAGATAATAGCTCACTGTAGTTTTAATTTGCATTTCCCTTATTTGATAAGCATCTCTTCATGTGCTCTTTTAGCCATTTGAATTTACTCCTCAGAAAAATGTCTATTCATATCTTTGGTCATTTTATAATTGGGTTGTTTATTCTTTTGTTGTTGAATTGTATAATTTCTTTTTTTTTTTTTTTTTTTTTTAACATGGGCAGGCACTGGGAAACGAACCCGGGTTCTCGGGCATGGCAGGCAAGCATTCTTACCTGCTGAGCCACCGTGGCCCGCCCGAATTGTATAATTTCTTTATGTACATGGGATATCAAACTTTTATCTGATGTATGGTTTCCAAATATTTTTTTCCATTGAGATCACTGTCCCTTCACCTTTTTGACAAAATCCTTTGAGGTGCAGAAGCTTTTGATTCTAAGGAGCTTCCATTTATTTATTTTTTTCTTTTGTTGCTTGTGCTTTGGGTATAACATTCAGGAAACTACCTCCTATTACTAGATCTTGAAGATGTTTCCCTATATGTTCTTCCAGGAGTATTATAGTACTGGCTCTTATGTTTGGGCCTTTAATCCATTTTGAATTAATTTTTGTATAAGGTGTAAGATACATGTCCTCTTTCATTCTTTTGACTATTGATATCCAGTTTTCCCAACCCCATTTATTGAAAGAACTATTCTGGGAGTCTTGTCAAAGATCAGTTGGCCATATATTCAAGTTCCATTGATCAGTAATTCTGTCTTTGTGCCAATAGCATGCTGTTTTGACAACTCTGGCTTTGTAGTAAGCTTTAAAGTCAGAAAGTGTTAATCCTCCCGCTTCACTATTCTTTTTTAGAATATCTTTAGCTGTTCGATGTTTCTTTCCTTTCCAAATGAATTTGATAACTAGTTTTTCCAAGGCTTCAAAATAGGTTGTTAGATTTTTTATTAGTATTGCAATGAATCTATAGATCAATTTAGTCAAGATTGACATTTTAACAACATTCAACCTTCCTATCCATGAGCCTGAAATAGTTTGCCATCTGTTTAGATCTTCTTTAATTTCTTTAAACAATATTTTGTAGTTTTCTGTGTACAGGTCCTTTACTTCCCTGGTTAAGCTTATTCCTAAAATATTTTATTCTTATCATGGCTATTTTGAATAGATTTTTTCCTTAATTGACTCCATATGTAAGTTATTATTTGTATATAGAAACATTTCTGATTTTTGCAGATTTATCTTATATTCTGCCACGATAATAAATTTGTTTATTAACTCAAGTAGCTTTGTCATGGATTTCTCAGGATTTTTCCAAGTATAGGATCATGTCATCTGCAAATAATGAAAGTTTTACTTCTTCCTTACCTATTTGGATGCCTTTTATTTCTTTCTCCTTACTGATTTCTCTAGCTAGGACTTCTGGTACAATGTTGAATAATAGTGGTGACAATGGGCATTCTTGTTTCATTCCCAATCTTAAGGGGAATGCTTTCAACATCTCACCATTGAGAATGATGCTGATTATGAGTTTTTCCTTTATGCCCTTTATGATGTTGAGTAAGTTTCCTATGATTCCTGTGTGGCTCACCTTCTCATTTGCTTACCAGTGTCTTTCAAAGAATAGTTTTTAATTTTAATGAAGACTAATATATATCTTTTTCCTCTATGGTTTGTGTTTATATGTCTTAAAGCATTTTTTACTAACCTAAAATCACAAATATTTTCTCTCAAATTTTCTTTTAGAATTGTATAGCTTTATCTCTTATTTTAAGATCTATGATCCATTTTAAGCTAATTTTATGTATAATGTGAATTCTCAATGTTCTATTTCTTTGTTTATAAATATCCCAGCACCAATTGTTGAAAAGATTATTATTTGTCCACTAAATTACCTTGATATTTTTATAGAAAATCAGTTGACCCTATATAAGTGCATCTATTTATGGACTCTGTTCTGTTGCATTGATTTAAATACCTAATCTTAAAAAAATAATATACTTACTCAATTAGTATAGCTTTATAGTAAGTCTTGAAATCAGGTAAATTCTTCAGCTAACATTGTTCTTCTTTTACAAAATGTGTTGGCTATGACAAGTCATTTGCATTTCTTTAAAGTTTTTAGAAAGAGCTCACAAATCTCTACAGAAAGATTTCTGTGTTTTTGATTGGGATACATTGAATCTATAGAAAAAATTGGGGAGAATTGACATCTGAACAAAATTGAATGTTGAAATACATGGTATATCTTTGCATTTTACGTCTTCTTAAATATCCCTCTGCAATGTTTCATAGTTTTCAGTGTACAGATATTGCTCACATTTTGTTAAATTTGACCCCATGTCTCATGGATTTTTAGTGCTATCATAAATGATATTTAAATTTTTAAATTTCCAATTGTTCCTCAATAGTATATAGAATTACAATTAATTTTGCTTATTAGCCTTGCATTCTTTAACCTTGTCAAACTTGCATACTATAGTAGCTTCTTTTTATTTTTATATTCTTTAGAATTCTCCACTTAAACAATCATATTATCTGCTAGCAAAGATAGCTTCCTTCCCAATACATGTGCCTTTCATTTCTTTCTATTATCTTATTGCAGTTTTACTTCCTTTCCAATCTGTGTGCCTTTTGTTTCTTTTCTAGTCTTTTGCACTAGCAAGGACCTCCAGTAAAACGTTGAAAAGGAGTGGTGTAAACACACATTCTTGCCTGTTCCTGGTCTCAGAGGAAAAGCAGTCAGTCTTTCACCATTACATATGATGTTACCTGTAGGTTTTTTGTACATGACCTTTATCAGGTTTTGTTTATAGTCTGCTAATATGGTGAATTACATTAACTGATTTTTAAATGTTAAATCAACCCTGCATTCATGGAACGATCTCTACTTGGACGTATTACCTGTGGGTTTTTGTAAACGTCCTTTATCAGGTTTTGTTTATAGTCTGCTAATATGCTGAATTACATGAATTGATATTCAAATGTTAAATCAACCCTGCATTCCTGAAATGATCTCTATTTGGACATGGTATTTTATCCATTTTATATATATCTGGATTTCAGTTTGCTGAAATCTTGTTACAGATCTTTTCATTTATGTTCAGAAGGGATATTGGTCTGTAGTTTTCTTTTCTTGTGACTTTTTTTTCAGTTTTTTAATCTGGGCAATGCTTGCTTCTTAAAATGATTTGAGAAGTGTTCTCTCTTCCTTTATTTTCTGGAAGTACATGCATAGAGTTGGTATTATTTCTTCCTTAAATGATTGGCAGAATTCACCAGTGAAACCACCTGAATTTGGCATTTTCTTTGTGGGAAGCTTTTAAATCACAAATTCAATTAAGTATAGGACTAGTCAAGCTATCTACTTCTTGGGTGAGCTTTGATTATTTATATCTTTTAAAGAATTTATCTCATTAATCTACATTGTTGAATTTATTGGAATAAAATTGTTTATATTTCCTTATTATCTTTTTAATATCATTCCTGATATTGGTAATTTGTAAATGATTTTTTTTCCTGATGGGTCTGATTTTCTAGTTGTTTGAGGCAAGAAGATAAATGAGGTACCTGTTTTCCTATATTCGTCAGAAAGGGAGAGAGTCCCCAGACCATTTAAATTAGAATCTCTGTAGCTGGGACACAGCCATCAGTAGTTTGAAAAACTTTCCAGGTGACTGCAATATATAGGCAGCTATGAAACCATGAAGTTAGACCAGTGCTTCCTAACTTTTAATGTACATGTGACTCACCTGTAGTTTTGTTAAAATGTACATTCTGATTCAGTGGGTCTTGGAACCTGGGATCCTGCACTTCCAGCAACTTCCAGATGGGATGCTGGCTCTGGACCACACTTTGAGGAACAAGAACTTAGATTATAGGGTGTCTTCTGTTTCTTATTAATAAACATTAATAAGAAATTAATAAATTCGTTCCAAGTTTCTTAGGATTTGTATCAAAGGATGTTTGAGTAACTCTACCTGTATCTCCAGAAATACCACTCCTCAATAACTGATGTCTCATTCATTAATTATTCACTGGACAAACATTTATTTTATATTTTCTGTATCCCAACCCCTTTGCCAGATGAACAAGACATAGACCGCCCCCCCCCCCGCCAGTCCCCTGTAATCTGAAGCCATACTCAGTCTAGTGGAAAAAGCAGACACGCAGGTAAGTACATTATAATGCAGGGTGATAAGTGCAAAAATCGAAGCACGCATTAATCATGAACCCTGTTTAAGGGTGCAGCGGTCAGGAAGGCTTCTAGAAGAGGTGATGTTTGGGTTACAGGTGGAGATAATGAAGGGGAGAGCAGGACTCTGAGATTGTGAATTCCTGGAACATGTGCTTCCTTGCTTCCCCTCACTGCCAGAGCCTTAATCTTGGTATCTCAGGTCTGGACTTTGAGGCCCCCCGGCTCTGAGGACTGTTAGCTCTAATGCAAATTGGCTTCCTGCTGGTCTGCCCTGCAGACTCACCACACTCAGGAGCATGCAAATCAGCTCCTACTCTACCCCTCACTGTTCGCACCCTCTCTGCTTAAGCAAACAAATCTAATATCTTTTTAACTTTAGCCTCAAGTTAGTTTTATCACAGCAACCTTTCAACTGTCAAAAAATTGCCACCTTTCATTTTTATCTCTGCTCATTTCTCAGAGGACAGGAGGCTGCAAGACAACGGCATGTTTCACATTTATTTTATCCATAGCAGAGTTCCTGATTTTTCCCTGGAGGAGAATTATATGTTGTGAGACATATCAACAACCTCCCAAACGGTTTCAGATTAACTAAGGAAAGTAACAGATGAATTTATCCATAAAGAAAACAAAGCAGGAAAATTTAAGCTTTACTTCCGTTGGGATAAGAAGTAACAGACTGTCAGCTGCCTTTGTAGAGCAACTGGTGTGATACAGGCTCATGAACTAACAAGAGCCCAGAGTCTACCCCTTGCGATAGAAAAACCAGCCCCTCATTACCTCCCTACAATTTCCCAATTAAGATTGGAGAAGAGAGCAAAACTGGATCATCCCATTTAGTAGGACATGAGGTTCCTTTGCTGTCACTACACACTACACCTAAACTCAGTTCAGCGTCTTTGGAAAAAGTGCAATTAGAGAGATGCAAGAGAGCTGACAAGTAGTCTAGCAAAACCCTTGCCCCTACTCATAAATTATGAGGGCATTGGGATCTTAAAAGCAAAAAGTAAGAGGTTTGGCATCCAAGTTTGGAAGATTATTTTCTTTCAACTGTGAGGTCACTCTGGTTTACCCTCCCAAAGTCTAAGGAAAAAATCCAAGTAATAATTACTATTTAATACTCACAATTCTGAGGGTGATAATGGGAGAGTAAGTAGGACAGTGTATTAGTTAACTTGTTGTGCAACAAATCACTCCAAAACTTAAAATCATAAACATTTACTATTTCTCCGTACTTTGTGGGTTTGATGAGCACATCTTATCTAGGCCAGCTTACCTAAGGCTAGATGATTTAGAATGGCATCACTCAAATGTCTGCATGCTCTAGCAATGGCTGGGATGGGACCTCTCTCCATGAAGTCTCTTATCCTCCAGAAGGCTAGTCCAGGCTTGTTCACACAGTGGTGGAAAAGTTCCCAGAGAACAACCACACATGGCAAGCCCCAATGTGCAAGCACTTTTCAAGCTTCCACTTGCATCGGATTTGCTAATGTCTCATTGGTCAGGGCTGGTTACATGGCTAAGCTCAGATTCAAGTGATGGAAAAATAGACCCCACCTCTTGATGGGAAAAGCAGCAGTTATGTTGCAAAAGGACATGTAATTGCAATCTATCAGAGCCACATCTTGCTTTCTCCATTCTCAATACCCAGGTTAAATCACCTTATATATCACCCCATGTAGAACCACTAATGGTAGTTTTCAAAATTATTTGCTCTCAGTTTCCAGCGACACACCCCTAGATGTCAACTTCATCTAAGTTGCTCTTGTCATTTACCAAAATCACCGCATATCTCAGGCCTCTTTACGTATAGTTAGTTTCTTCAGGCTGCAAGGCCCTTCTGCAGTTTATTATCTAATGAGCTCCTACATATATGCTAATCCCCAGCTCAGGTATCTGTTGTGGAATCCCTTCATGACCTCCTCGGGAAGACCTGAATGAGCTCTCACCTATGTACCCTGAGATCACAGCATTTATAATGCTAGGGTTGCACTGTAACACTGCATCAAGGTTTTTCATAGATCTCTCCTACTGGTCTATAACTCTCTAAGGGCAGGGATGGCATTTTGTCTTATTCATCTTTGTATTCCTCTTGCTCACCCAGGGTCTGGCTCACAGTAGATGCCCTGCAATTGTTAATTGAGTATATGATACATAGATGAATAAGGCATAAATAATGCTGTACTCAGGTAGCTTATAGTCTGGTTGGAAAGATGATCCTTTCATTTGTGAATATTCTAGAGAACAATAGAAATTATTTGTTATAAGACTCAAGAGAAGGGAAAAATGTCTTGATTCAGTCAATAACATCTTATTCACTTTAAATTCTTCCCTTTCCATAATTTCTTTTTGTCTCTTTCCATCCCCAACTCTCATCTGTCATTATTTTCTATGGCTGTGGAAACAGGCCCTTTGAATTCTAAACCTGGCCACTAGTTGAGCTCCTACAATTACTTAACCTTGGAAAGTCTCAATTTCCTCATCTGTTTTCTTGAGGGTCTGAGAGAATTAAATCATTTAAACCACCTAAAAAAGCACTTCGCACAGTGCTTGATTCAGGGGAATGCTCAATAAATGTCAGTTTTTACTAATGTTCATTGTATCATGGTTGTTACCACAATTCCAACTCTTCTCCCACTGCTTTTTTTCCAGCCCTTGACATTCCTTTCTTTGATCATGACAGTCATCTCCTCAAGACAATTTTCCTCTAATCCATCCTTCAACTTTCACCAGAGCGCCCATTCCAAAGGACAAATCTGAGCACCTCTTTCACATGCTTTGAAACCTTCTTTGTCGTTCCATTCAGAATCAAGTTCAAAGTCCTCAGCATTCCTCCAGCAATGCTAGACAATTTGCCCTGATATTTTAAACACCCTTGCTTGGCACAGAGGCAAATTTACAATGCTGCTATGATGCTTATTGCTCCACAGTCCTTGTTTGCACGTGCACCTTTCAAAGTGTGTTCTTCAGGACTGGGGGAGGAAGCAGTGGCTCCACGGAGACCCTGAGCCAAGGAACACAGTCACACCCTGGGGTGGTGATGCTAGTACTATCCTAGTACTATCTCCCCACCTGCCCAGAAGTCAGTGACAATCTGCCCTTAGTAACCTCTTTAATCATCCAGACACTATCTGTACTGGTTTGAGGCTGTTGTGTACCCCCAAAATAGCCATGATCTTTTTCCTAATCCAATCTTGGAGGGTCAGATTTATTGTTTGGGTGGGATCTTTTTGATTAAGTTGTTTCCATAGAAATGGGACCCACTCACTTATGGGTGAGACCCTTTGATTAGGTGGTTTCCATGGAGATGTGTCTCTACCCATTCAAGGTGGGTCTTAATGTACATACTGGAGTCCTTTAAGAGGGAACCATTTGGAAAAAGCTTCAGAGCCAACACAGACAGACACATTTTGAGAAGCAGAAAGAAAACACCCCTGGGGAAGATGTTTGAAACCAGAAACCAAAGGACCAGCAGATACCAGCCACGTGCCTTCCCAGATCTGCCTCTTTGAGTCAAGGTATCTTTCTCTGGATGCCTTAGTTTGAACATTTTTATGGCCTAAGAACTTAAAACTTAATAAATTCCCTTTATGAAAGCCAACCCATTTCTGGTATATTACATTTCCGGCAGCATTAACAAACCAAAAGACTGTGTCTGACCCCTGGGAGAAGTCCTGAACTGGAGACTGCTCTTGGCTGCTGAGGGTCACTATGACTCAGGCTCCACAGCCCCCTCACGTCCCCAGCCCCCATCCAGGGCCACCAACAAGGCATGGGGAGCCTCCCAGCACTGTAATTTGGGCACACACTTTACCTGAGCAAGAAACTGCAGAGGAAGTTACAGGTGAGGCATGACCAATAACAAAGTCGTGAAACTGAAAGAAACTTCTAAACTCATCGACAACCAAAATCAGATTTCTCACACTCATGCCAAAAGAGAGCCTGAATTTTCTTTCCAGTCTCTCTATAGAAGATACTATTATAAAATCATGTCCTATGAAGAGGCAATCAAAGAGTAGAGACCAAAATGTAGGAAAGGAAAGTATTATCGAGGTGGTTCAGGGAGTTAATTAATTCACTAACAAAAACAGTAACAGCAATAACATGCTGCTTTTCTGGAATTCGTGAGGATTTATTTATCAGCTTTTGAAAATTTGCCATTTTACCTAATTTTATATTTGTAATGTTGCATTCTTTTTTTTTTTTTCCTTTTTGCATGGGCAGGCACCAGGAGCTGAACACTGATCTCTGGCATGGCAGGCGAGAACTCTGCCTGCTGAGCCACTGTGGCCTGCCCTGTTGCATTCTTTTTAAACAAAGACCTCAAATTGCATAAACTTCAGGCCCCTTAAACCTGCATCTGCCCCTGTATCACACATGCTGCTCCCTCTTTATAGGACACGTCTTTTCTCTAAGGACATGGTTTAAATATGGTCTCCTCCAAAGTTCTCTGTCTGCCCTGGCAGACCTGACCATTCCCTTTCCTGGGCTGTCACTGTACCTACGCATGTAACAGAACAAAAAATCACTTATCACCACCCTTTGTGGACTTCTTTAGGTCAGGGAGACTGTTTGAATCCATCTTTTTATTCCCAATACCTAGATTATTTCTGCCACATAAGGGCTTAATAAATATATCTTGAATACACGCATAATTAGATGAATGGATGAATAGCTGGGTAGACCAGATAATGAACGAGCATAATCAGAGAAAATCTCCCATGAGATCTTGAAAGAGATGTCTTGGAAGAGAGGAGACCATGGCCTTTCTAGGCAGTGAGATCAACATAAACAAAAGCTTGGTCAGGTTGTCACAGGTTTTGGGTGGAGGGGAAGGGTGACTATAATGACAGCACTGTCGGGGGAGATTTTTGGGGTGAATGGAACTATTCTGTGTCTTGATTGTGATGGTGGTTACAAAGTCTATAGTATTAACATTTATAGAACTGTGCACTAAAAGAAAAAATTCAATTTCTCTGCATGACAATTTCAAAAATGAAATTGAAAGAAAAACAACTAGGATCTGAAATAGCCAGGTATTTGTGACAGACAATAAGAAATTAATTTGATGAAAAATTAACCTCTTTTATTAGCATACTTCAATTTGTAAAAATTAAATAAAACAGTTTATATTGGAAAATGAAACTGAACAGGTAAAAATGTTTGAGCCTTAATTCTGGGACATTTATTTGGCTTTGTCCTAATATGTAACAGTATTTTTCCTTAGAGATACATGGGTTAAGAGGTCCATCAGAGACAATGATGGGTTTAGGTGGCTGGGAAGACAGTAGTGACACAGTGAAAGTCATAGAGCAGAGACAGTTTATAAAGGAGTGGCCCACAAGAATCAGGGACTTACTGGATACAGGGAATGGGGTAAGAGTCAAAGATAATTTCAAGCTTTCAAATGTGAAGGAACATTGAGGGAAATCTGAAAGAGAAGAAAATTTGTGGGAAGAAAAGAAGGAAGCGCCTGGGAAGTACAATTTATTGTTGTTGCAGGAAGAACCAAAATCTGATGGAGAGTGCAACTGACTTAATTGGAACAAAAGGATACTGGTAGAGAGCACGTCAGCTGGATAGCTGCTGAGGGAATTGCCACTCAAGAGAATTCATTTAGTAAGTGGTTATTGTCTGCTGGGCACCAATGCTAAGTGCTTTACTTGCACTATGCCTACTTGAATCCTCTCAATAACCCTATGATATAAATACCATTGTGATTCTCATGTTATCAATAGGAAACTGAGCCTTAAAGAGTTTAAATAATTTCCACAAAGTTATAGCTAGGAGAAGAGGTGCTGGGGTATTAAACTCTTGAACTGGGCCAGTACATTATACATTACCTCACTTCAATAACCCAGCACATTCTTAGATGATTATAAATTTTAGATGTTATTAAGAAAAAATACCTTTAAAAGTATTTCTTAAAATGCTTAAAAAGTCACAATTTCTAACAAAGTGGTACAGAACCTTCATTAACTCTTGCCACTTCATCTTACACCAAGATGTGCTTAATGTAATAAGCTGAATTTTACCGTCTTTTGTACACATATACACAACAGCTGCATCTTGGTGTTTGGTGGAGGCTATTGCTAGGTGCTGAGTTGCTTATAATTTGAATCTCTGCAGCACTGTCTTTGTTCCTGCAAGAAGGATCCTTTCCCCATAGTTTTCTGTAGTTGCCGTAGGAATGCAGAGAGTCATGCACTGCCCAAGTGTGACATGGGCAGCTTCTCTCTGGCCCAGTGGTGCTTATTCTTACTTATGAGTACTTGGCTTTTTCTCACCAAGTGTATAGCTCTTTGCATTCACCAAGCCCAGGGGCGGGTGATGCAGTGACTCACACACATGCTCCTCATTGTTTTCAAGGCATTTTACAAGGAACCTAGAGACTCTTACATGTTTCCTCTCTTTCAGCTGATCCTCCTTACAAAGAATGATGAGAGCAGAGGGGTGGGGTCTGGTGGACGGGGAAAAGGTCTGCTTCACTATGAGAAGTGAATCACTTGGAAACAATGAACAAAGTCTTCTGGCAAGGAAAGGGGTATGTCAGGTGTGTGGCTTTTCCAGCCCTAAAATATTTGCTTTCAATGCACTTAGCAGGATTATAACTATAGGTTGTTAAACCCTTAGAAGTGTCATGCCTACTCAGCACTCCATTGGATGATCTTAAAAAAAAAAAACAGCTCTATGAAAATATGTCACCCTGTTGAAGTGTACAATTCAGTGGTTTTTAGTATATTCATTAGGTTGTACAACCATCACCACTACCTAATTTTAGAATGTTTTCATCACCCCAGTGAGAAACCCTGTGCCGATTCCTCATTCCCCTTTCTCCCAGCCCCTGGCAACTGCTAATCTACTTTTTGTCTCTATGTATTTGCCTATTCTGGACATTTCATATATGTGGCCTTTTGTAACTGGCTTCTTTCACTTAGCATAAGAGTTTCAAGGTTCATTCATGTCATAGCCTCTTTCTTGGTTCTTTTTTATTGCTGACTAATATCACATAAAATTAATATGCCACATTTTGTTTATCCATTCAACAGTTGAGTACATTTGAGTTGTTTCCACTTTGGGCTCCTATGAACAATATTGCAATAAACATTCATTTACATAGTTTTGTGTGGATATGTTTTCAATTTTCTTGGGTATAAACATAGGAATGGAATTGTTGGGTCATATAGTAATTCTATGTTTAACCTTTTGAAGAACTGCCAGTCCATTTTCCAAAGTGGTTGTGCCATTTTACATTCCCATGAGAAATGTATGAGGGTTCCAGTTTCTCCACATCCTTGCCAACACTTTTTTATATCTGTCTTTTTTATTATAGCCATCACAGCAGATGTGACATAGTAGCTCATTATAGCTTTGATGTGTGTTTTTCTAATGGCTAATGATGTTAGCATCTTTTCATGTGCTTACTGGCCATTTGCAAGTCTTCTTTGGAGAAAAGTCTATTCAAATCCTTAGCCCATTTTTAAATTGGTTTATTTGTCTGTTTATTGTTGAGTTGTAAGAGCTTTTTATATAGTCTGATTACAATTCCTTTATCAGACAAATGACTTGCAAATATGTTTTCCTATTCTGTGGGTTGTCTTTTCACTTTCTTGGTGGTCTCCTTTGAAGGAAAAAAGTTTATCATTTTGATGAAGTCCCATATATCTATTTTTGGTTTTGTCTCTTGTGCTTTTTGTGTCATGTAAGAAATCATTGCCTAACCTAAAGTTGCAAAAATTTATCTTTATTCTCCAAAGAGTTTTAAAGTTTTTCTCTTACATTTAGGTAATTGACCATTTTTAGTTAATTTTTAAATGTGGTGTGAGGTAGGGATTCATTCTTTTGCATGTGGGGGATATCCCATTATCTTAGCACCATTTGTTGAAAATACTATTCTCTCCCCATTGAATTGCTTGGTAATATTACAAAAATCAGTTGACCATAAATGCATGGGTTTATATCTAGACTTTCAATTCTAATCTATTGATCTATACATCTATCCTATATCAGTACCATACTGTTTTGGTTACTTTAGCTTTGTAATCATTCTGAAATTGGTAAATACCAGCACTACAATTCTTGTCTTGTTTTTCAAGATTGATTTGGTTATTCTGGGTTCCTCAAATTTTCAGGAAAAATAAAAGGCAGCTGAAATTTTGATAGGGATTGCATTAAATTTGTATATCAGTTTGGGTAGTATTGTCATCTTAACAATATTATGTTGATGGGATACATCTCTATCTAGTTAGACCGTCTTTAATTTCTTTCAGCTTTGTTTTGTAGTTTTCAGTGTATGTCTTGCACTTCCTTTGTTAAATTTTTTCCTAAGTATTTTATTCTTTTTTGATGCTATTTTAAATGTTATTTTAAAAATTTCAATTGTAAATTGTTCATTGCTAGTGTATAAAAGTAGGTTGAGTTTTGAATATTGATCTTGTATCCTGTAATCTTGCTAAACTTAGTTCTAGTAGTGTTTTTGGTGAATTCTTCAGGATTTTCTCTATATAAGATCATGTCATCTGTGAATAGAGATAGTTCTACTTCTTCCTTTCTAATATGGATTCATTTTATTTCTTTTCCTTGCCTAATTACTCTTGCTTGATGAGATTTTTAAACCCAACTTAAGGAGACTGTGTAGAATTTAGAATTTCTTTTGTTAGAAAAGATCAGGAAAGTTAAGGCCAAGAATATCCAGGAACCCACTACTTGCAAATTATTCTATTTGCTGATGTTCTTATTTCTTCAATCCATGAATAAGCCATACCTCAGCTCTGATTACTCCATTCAGGAAAGAATGTGTAATTGAGGCAGAGTTCTTTTTTTTTTAATTTATTTTTTAAAAAGCTGTGTTCTTGAAAATTGTTGAGTGATCCAGGGACTAGCATTAATCCAGGTCTTGTTAACCCCCAACTCCCTGTCTTATCTTAAACCACTATACTGGATGCAAAAGGCAAGAAAAAATATATTTTAAACAAAAGAAACCAATGAGTTTAGGTTGCTTTCCCTAAGTGCTTACTTGGACTGACTTCCCTCAACCACCAGATTAGTGATTATTATTTTTTTTTTTTGGCCTCTTCACACTGATTTGGGGGTATCTTAATACATTTTTTTATATCACCATAAATGCCAACATTGGGAAATAAATGTCCCAAAATTGGAGATTATGTTAATCATCTGGCTTTTGCTGCATATGTGCTATTTATCTTCCAACGTGGAGCATTTAAAGTGTCAACATAAATCTAATTTTAATTTTCTCCCAATAAGAACTGAAAAATATGTCTAATTATAAGGATGCTATAGACTACAATGGGAAAATATTCAATTTCTGCTAATAACCCTAACTAGCCTGAAATCATATGTTATTTTTGGAATTACTATATAGCACTTTGAGATGGCAGGACTATTTTTCAGGAAGCAACTGTGAAATAATGGAAAGAGAAGTGTGCCACATGCACAAGTCCTGAGTTCTGGTTCTTGTTCTGCAGTTCTCTAGCTGGGTGGCCTTGATTACGTTATTCCACGTGAGGTCCCTGTACCTTCTATGAAAGGCTAAAGACCTTTGTGAACTCTGACATCTTGTGAGCCTGTGAATGAGATGTGCTGTATGCAAGTCAAGTACCATATCATAGCCAAGATATATAACTTTCAGAGAGCACACATGGCAGGCTTCAGTTAAACTCCCATGGCCACCTCTCTCCAAGCTAACTCTGCAAATAAACTTACTACCTGTCCCCGTACATGGGACATGACTCTTGGGGCATAAATTTCACTGGCAATGTTGGATATGATTCCCTGGTATTGAAAAAGATTTCTTGACCAAAAGGGGGAAGAGAAATGACACAAAATAAAGTTTCAGTGGTTTAGAGATTTCAAATAGAGTGGAGAGGTCATTCTGGAGGTTATTCTTATGCATTATACAGATATTCCTTTCTCGTGCATTAGAAGAGCTAGAAGGAAATACCTGAAACTGTTGAACTGTAATCCAGTAAGTAGACTGGATTCTGGAAGATGATGATATAGTGACATAGCTTTTGTGGTGTGACTGTGTGATTGTGAAAACCTTGTGA
The DNA here is from genome assembly GCA_004026745.1 of Myrmecophaga tridactyla. Lineage (NCBI taxonomy): Eukaryota > Metazoa > Chordata > Mammalia > Pilosa > Myrmecophagidae > Myrmecophaga > Myrmecophaga tridactyla. The sequence goes on along the minus strand of PVIY010030756.1, from coordinate 5,902 downwards.
TTGACACTCCCTTGATCCAGCGTATGGGCAGATGAGTAAGAAAATAAAGACAAAAAAGTGAATAAATAATAGGGGGGAAGAGGTATGGGATGTTTTGGATGTTTTTTTTTTTTTTTGGAGTAATGAAAATGTTTTAGAATTGATCATGTTAATGAATGCACAACTATATGATAATAATGTGAACCATTGATTGCATACTTTGGATGATTATATGCTATGTGAATATAAGATTAATAAGATTGCCAAAAAAAAAAAAAAGAATTTTATGGTCAACTTGTCTAGGTAAGTCTTTCCTTCCAAAGCCTGTGATGGAGTGGGTTATCATACGACAAGATATGGTACCAGGGCATGTGTTCTAGATGAGGATTGTTTTTTCCCAGATAATTTGTAAGAACAGAGTTTACCTAAGCAAGATGTAACACAGACACACAATTTCCTGTGGGTTGTTAATGTTGAACCTAAGGAGTTTCTTCTTTGATTTTTTCTTCATTCCCAACCTAATAACCAGCTTGAAGTGGGGGCAGATGGGCCGGGTAAAAGGCCAGAAAAGGTACTGTAGCTATGGGCCCAGAGTCATTGCTTATCAGTAGGTGCACAAGTGTCCATTTGCCTGGGACAGAGCCTATTTACACCTGTTATCCCAGAATAATCATTAATAGGAGTCTTTTCCTCACTAAAATGTTCCAGCTTAGACATTAAATTATACAGCCACTGTAGAGCATACTTATTCCTAGGTCCATGTTTGCTTTCTCAGGTAGCAAAAGGGTTTAAAATATTGTTCAATTAAATCCCCTTACCTGTTTCCTTTTCTTTCCTTAGCTTCCATTCATTCTGCACCCTCTTGCAGCCCACCTTGGGCAATGGTTTTATACAAGAAATTTCATTCGCAGCACTTTGGCAAGGTCAGTATCCCTGGCCCCTTTACAGATGAGGACTTGAAACTCTTTAGGGAAACGTAGGAGGTGTAGAATTTGAACCTAGATCTGTTGGTGTTGGAAGTTTTTGCCATTGTGCCTCTCTGTGTTAAAAAAAAAAACAAAACTTCACCTTCAGGAAAATGTAAGCTGTCTCATCTGTAGTTTTAGATTCTGAATGTCAATAATGAGATTAATGAAACTCTTCAAATCCTGGCCACAATACCCATTGTGTATTCTCTCTGTGCCTCAGTCTTCATGTCAGGCAAGGGGGGCTAATGATAGTTCCTATTCCATAGGGTTCTTTTTTCACTAGAGAAGTTATGGGTTTACAAGTCAATCATACATAAAATCCAGGATTCCTATATGCTACCTGTGCTGGTTTGAAGCTGTTATGTACCCCATAAAAGACCATGTTCTTTTTTCTCTCATGGGCAGGCACCGGGAATCGAACCCAGGCATGGCAGGTGAGAACTCTGCCTGCGGAGCCACTGTGGCCCGCCCGAGACTATGTTTTTTGGTCCATTCTTGTGGGGGGTGCCTTTTGGTTAGGCTATGTCAATTTAAATATAAGCCAGTCCATTCAAGGTGGGTCTTAATCCTGAAGACCTTTACGAGAAGATAAAAGGCAGAGAAGTTGGCAGAGAGAGAGAACTGTCCAGAGACATTTGGAGACAGCCATTGAAAACAGAACCAGGAAAGAAGGACTAGCAGATGTCACCATATGCCTTCCATGTGACAGAGGAATCCCAGATGCCAGCAGACTTTCCTCAGAAAAGGCGTCTTCCTCTTAATGCCTTAATTTGGACGTTTTCATGGCCTTAGAACTGTAAATTTGTAAACTAATAAATTCCCATTGGAAAAGCCAATCCCTTTGATGTTGCATTTCAGCAGCTTTAGCAAAATGAAACCACCCTATTATTAATACCTTGCATTGATGTAGTACATTTGTTAAAACTGATGAAAGCATACTTTTATAAGTGAACTGTGAACTCTAGTCCATGGTTTAACTTAGAATTCACTGTGTTGTGTAGTTCCATAGATTATTTTTAAAATATCCTACTGCCATACATACAGCCTTTCTCTTTTTAGCCACATTCAGATATATATCTCAAAATGCTTAGAACAGTGCCTGGCACAATGTCAGCACTCAATAAATGTTAACTGCTGTCATCATCATCATCACCATCACCAAAACCATGGCCAGCATCATCCAGACCTGAATGCAATGCCACCAACGTACGTGACTCACTGATAAAACTACTCTCCACTCCTCTCTGTCATCATCAGCTTTTCCCAGCTGCCACACCTCAGCCTGCTCAGCAGTTTCCACCTTCCTTGCCCTCTGCCTCTAGTTTCATTCATTTCTCATCAACATCCTTTGGCTGTTGTAATTCCAATGAGTTCAAAATATATAGGGATTTTATGTTGTTACTGTGAAAGCATGCTTTTCCTCTATGTACCGACTGATTTATCCAGCTTTGAAAAACTGAAGGATTCCAAGGTAACACTTAAAACGTAATTTGAAGAGGAGTGGAGACTATCTAAAGGGTTCGGACTATTTCTCAATTTTGCAGTAGCTCACAGTACCGCTTCACAGCTCATCTTCTCTATCTTTAGGTGGATAGAACAACAATTTCTTGAAGAATTGGTCAGATTGACTTGATTTAGGCATCATAATGGTTGAAAAACTTGAACTGTGATTGAGAATCATGTAGAAAACATATTTTTAAAGTTAAAAATAATCTTTTCCTAATTACCCCCCAAAATAGCACCCTCATAGTTATATACATTATTTGTTTATGTCTATAGAGACAGTCATTGTGTCTATATATAAAGATACACATATGAACAAAAATATGATAACACTGAAGTACTGTTTCAGGTCTGCTTTTCCTCTCCATATAAAAGTATTGTAAACATCATTCCATTTCAATAATCCTCAATAATCTTCAGCCTTTTTCTAACAATTTTTGGCAGCAGAACTAATTTTCCAGGAGAAACCACCCTACATAAAACAGATAAAGCTGAACTTTTGAGGGTGGGGAAGGAATGTGAACCCCAGCACCACACCAGCTCAGGCCCCCACTGGCTTGTCCTCCCTTGACACGGGGCCCTTGAGGCACCACCAAAGAACCCTGGGTCCCAGTGGTCGTGACAGATGTACTGTAATACATTTAACAAATCTCTCTTCATTTAGGTTATTTCTAAAGTTTTCCTGTTATAAACAGCACCTTCTTTACCTAATCTTGGCACATATGCTTATTTATATATTTATTTCCTTAAGTCGTGATTTTTAGAAGCAGGATTTCCAAGTCAAAGAGTGTCCATATTTTAAGCTTTAAAAAAAAAATCAATACTACAAAGGTTGTATTTAGGAAGTCTGTACAAATTAACATATTAACCCTAGGTATTTTCCTTAAAAATAAAATCTTGACCAAATGTATTGTCAATGGCAAACCAGAACATTTCGAATATATACCAGTTACCATCAAATAAATAGAGGAAGAGAGATGAAACTGTCCCCCAAAGTGTTTTGTTCTTTAATGTTTGCAGAGAACTTGAAAGCAAAGAGCTTGTATTTTAAAATTAATAGAGAGAAAAGAATGTGGAGAAAATCCTGTTCAACCTTGCAAAATGGACTTATGGCAAGGTCTGACATAGCAAACACTCAAAGTAGGAATCCAGAAGAGTCAAAGTGGCCCCAGCAGTGTTAGCAACTTCAACAGGCCAGTGATGGTCAGCACAGATACAACCTCAAAAAACCACACTGTACAATTTCATGCGTGATGTTCATACATTTGGCTGACCAGGCACTGGTCCCATCAGTTTAGTGGTCTCACTTCATTGTAAGGGAGAGTCCTTGAAAAAGCCATCGGTCCTTCCATGAGATCATTTCCAGCTGGCCAAGGGGGCTGCCTGTCAGCCATGTCCCGGTTATTTGCCGTATCACCGGCCCTCAGAGATGCTATGGTATCAGTAATGTCACACTTGGGGGTTGAGGGTAAGCAGTCATGGGTGATGTAGCGTTGTAATATCATTTCCTTCAAGTTCCATAGGATTTTTCTGCCCTTTTTGCTCATAAAGAAGAAATAATTTGCTTAATTTCCCCAGGAGTTTCCTGTGTTCTGTGCAGTAGGTATCTATCTTTTTAAGTCAGTGAGATTGGTACAGAAAGAAACTAACTTGATAAAAATGTTGGTGGTGGGAAACTTGGGTACATAGTAATGCTTTACTTTCTTATTTGATTTTTCCTGTTCTAGCAGATCCCTAAGATGGCATTGGGCCTGAATTTGAAAGGTCTTAAATGACCTTTAAAAACTGTCCTAAGTAAAAAATCTTACCACAGTTAATTTCTGAAGACATAGATCATCCAGCATCTTCTTTTATGTCATAGATTACTAGAGACTCCCATCTCCAGTCCCAATGCTACATTGCTTTTTTGAAAATCCATAGTGTACTTGGTCAACTTGACTCAACTATCCCAGAGTCTTTTGCACATTGGAAGTCCCTGGAGAGCTTCAAAAATACCAATGCTACTTAACTAGGGATGTAAAGGACTTGTACACAGAAAACTACATAACATTGCTTAAAGAAATCGAAGGAGATCTAAATAGGTAGAAAGACATTCCCTGCTTATAGATAGGGAAGCTAAATATTGTTAAGATGTCCATTCTACACAAATTGATCTACAGAGTCAACAGAATACCAATCAAAATTCCAACAACCAACTTTGAGGACTTGGAAAAGCTAGTTGTCAAAGTCAACTGGAAGGGAAAGAGACCCCGAATAGCTAAAAGCATCCTACAAAAGAAGTACGAAGTGGGAGGATTAATGCTCCCTGACTTTAAAACCTATTATAAAGCCACAGTGGTCAAAACAACATGGAACTGGCACAAAGATAGAAGCATTGACCAATGGAATCGAATCAAGGGTACAGAAATAGACCACCAAATCTGTGGCCAACTGATTTTTTATAAGGCCTCCAAATCCTCTGAACCGAGACAAAATAGTCTTTTCAATAATTGGGCAGAGAAGAGCTGGATATCAATAGCCAAAAGAATGAAAAAGGACCCCTATCTTACACCCTAGCAAAAATTAACTCAAAGTGGGTCAAACACCTAAAAATAAAAACTAGCACCATAAAACTTCCAGAAGAAAATGTAGGGAAACATCTTCAAGACCTAGCAATAAGAGGTAGCTTCCTAAACTTTACACTCAAAGCACAAGAAACAAAAGAAAAAAATAGATACATTGGAATTCCTCAAAAGGCTTTGTCAAAAAGGTGAAGACACAACCGACTCAAAGGGAGAAAATATTTGGAAATCACATATCGGACAAAGGTTTGATATATTGTATACACAAAGAAATCATATGACTCAACAACAAAAGAACAAACAACCCAATTATAAAATGGGCTAAAGATATGAATAGGCATTCTGCAAAGCAAATACAGATGGCTCAAAAGCACATTAAGGGATGCTCATTTTCATTGGCTATAAGAGAAATGCAGATCAAGACTACAATGAGATACCAACTTACACCAATAAGAATGGCTGCTATTAAACAAACAGGAAACTATAAATTTTGGAGAAGATGTGGAGAAATTGAGACACTTATGCACTGCTGGTGGGAATGTGTAATGTTACAGCCACTATAGAAGACTGCTTGGCAGTTCCTTAGAAAACTAAATATCAAGTTGCCCTCTGGCACAGCAATAGCACTACTTGGTATATACCCAGAAGAACTGAAAGCAAAGACACAAACAGACATTTTCACAACGATGTTCATAGCAGCATTATTCACAATCGCCAAAAGATGGAAACAAACCAAATGCCCATCAACAGACGGGTGGATCAACAAAATGTGGTCTATACATACGATGGAATATTATGCAGCGGTAAGACCAAATGATGTCCTGAAGCACATGGCAAGATGGATGAGCCTTGAGGACATAATGCTGAGTGAAATTAGCCAGACGTAAAAGC
>PVIY010030755.1:0-30622 GCA_004026745.1 Myrmecophaga tridactyla | reverse complement strand
TGAATTCAGACTACTCAACTAGCACCCTGGAGGCGAGAAGGCATTGGTATGATATATTCAAGATCCTGAAAGAGAAAGACCCCAGCCAAGAATTCTGTACCCAGCCAAATTGTCCTTCAAAACTGAGGGAGAGATTAAGGTTTTTACAGGCAAAGAAGTCCTGAAAGAATTTGTCAACGAGACCCGCCCTACAAGAAAAAAGGAGTTCTGCTGGCTGGAAAAAAAAAAAAAAAGGATAGGGAGGTCTGGAGGATGGCATAGAATTGAAGAGTACTACTAAGGATAATTTAAAGAATGCAAAGAAAAAGAGGGAAAATAATACATAGATCTGACAAATAAAAAAGATAAGATGATGGAATCAAGAAACACCTTTTCAGTAATACCTCTGAATGTTAACAGACTAAACATACCAATTAAAAGATACAGATTGGCAGAATGGATTAAGAAACGTAATCCAACTATATGCTGCTCACAAGAGACTCATTTTAGGAAATGAAAGGACAGAAAAAGATTTTCCATGCAAGTTGTAACCAAAAGAAAGCAGGAGTAGCTATACTAATATCGCACAAAATAGACTTTAAATGTAAAGACATCAGAAGAAGCAAAGAAGGACACTATATACTAATTAAAAAGTCGGTTCACCAAGAAGGTATGGCAGTCATAAATGTTTATGCTCCCAATCAAGGAGCTCAAAAGTACATAAGACAGACATTGGCAAAACTGAAGGGAACAATACATGTTTCAACAATAAGAGTAGGAGACTTCAATACACCACTCTCCTCTGTAGATAGAACAACCAGCAGAAGATCAATAAGGAAATAGAGAAGTTAAGTAACTTGATAAATGAATTAGACCTCACAGACATTTATAGGTCATTGAACCCCACAGTACAAGGATATACATTCTTCTCTAGTACTCATGGAACATTCTCCAGGATAGAGTATATGCTGGGGTACAACACAGGTCTTTTTAAATTTAAAAACATTGAAATTATTCAAAGCACTTTCTCTAATCACAATGGGATGAAGCTGGATCTCAATGACCACCAAAGAATGAGAACATTCACAAATATACGCAGATTAAATAACATACTCTTAAACAACCAGTGGGCCAAGGAAAAAATTGCTAGAGAAATGAATAGCTATCTGGAGATGAATGAAAATGAGAATACAACTTATGAGAACTTATGGGATGTGGCAATGGCTGTGCTGAGAGAGAAATTTATTGCCCTAAATGCCTATATTAAAAAACAAGAAAGAGCAAAAATCGAGGACTTAACAGCACACCTGAGGAACTTGAGATAGAACAGCAAACTAATCCTAAAGCAAATAGAGAAGAGAAATAATAACAAAGATTAAAGCAGAGGTAAATGAATGGAGGAACGAAAGACCAACAGAATCAGTAAAACCAAAAGTTGGTTTTCTGAGAAAATCAATAAAGTTGATGGGCCATTAGCAAGACTGACAAAATAAAAAAGAAAAGAAAGAATGCAAATAAAATCAGAAATGAGAAGGGGTGTGTTACCACAGATCCTGAAGAAATAAATTGTAAGAAGATACTATGAACAGCTATATACCTAGACAATTTATATAAAATAGACAAATTCTGGGACACACAGACAAGCTACACTGACTCAGGAAGAAAGAAAAGATCTCAACAAACCAATCCCAGGTAAAAAGATTCAGTCATCAAAAATCTTCCTACAAAGAAAAGCCCAGAGCCAGATGGCTTCACAGGGGAATTTTATCAAAACATTCCATAAAGAACTAACACAAATCCTGCTCAAACTTTTCCAAAAAACTGAGAAAAAGGGAACTCTACCCAACTAATTTTATGAAGCTAATATCATTTAATAACAAAATAGGGTAAAGATGCTATAAGAAAGGAAAACTACAGACCAATCTCCCTAATGAACATAGATGCAAAAATTCTCAATAAAATATTAGTAAATCGAATCCAACAACACATTTAAAGAATTATACACCATGACCAAGTGGGGTTTATACCAGGAATGCAAAGATGGTTCAACACAAGAAAATCAATTCATGTAATACAGCACATTAAAAAATCAAAAGGGAAAAATCACATGATCATCTTGATTGATGTTGAAAAAGCATTCGACAAAATTCAGCATCCTTTTCTGATAAAAACACTCCAAAAGATAAGAATTAAAGGTAACTACCTCAGTATGGTAACGGGAATATATGAAAAACCAATAGCCAGCATGGAACTCAATGGAGAGAACTGAAAGTTTTCCCCATATGACCAGGTAAAGACAAGGACGCCCACTATCACCACTGTTATTCAAAATTGTGCTAGAAGTTCCAGCTAGAGCAATCAGGCAAGACAGGGAAATAAAAGGCATCCAGATTGGAAAGGAAGAAGTGAAACTCTCATTATTTACAGATGATATGATACTATACTTGGAAGATCCTGAGAAATCTACAGCAAAGTTACTTGAACTAATAAATTCATCAAGGTGGCAGGATATAAAATTTATGTGCAAAAATCAGCAACATTTCTATATACAAGCAATGACCTAGCTGAGGAGTCAGTTAAGGGAAAAATTCCATTCAAAATAGCAACTAAAAGAAATACTTAGGAATGAACTTAACTAGGGACATAAAGGACTTGTACACAGAAAACTATATAGCATTGCTAAAAGAAATCAAAAGAAATCTAAATAGGTAGAAAGACATTCCCTGCTCATGGATAGGAAGGCAACATGCAGTTAAGATGTCAATGCTCCCCAAATGGATCTACAGATTCAATACAGTACCAATCAGAATTCCAACAACTACTTTGAAGATTTGGAAAAACTAACTACCAAATTCATCTAGAAGCAAAAGAGACCCCAAACAGCTAAAAGCACCCTAAAAAAAAAAGAACAAAGTGGGAGGTTTAACACTCCCTGACTTTAAAACCTATTATAAAGCCACAATGGTTCAAAGCAGCATGGTACTGGCACAAAGATAGAAGCATTGACCAATGTCAAGAGTGCAGAAATAGACCACCAAATCTATGGTCAGCTGATTTTTGACAAGGCCCCGAAATCCTCTGAAGTGGGACAAAATAGTCTTTTCAATAATTGGGCATGGAAGAACTGGATATCAATAGCCATAAGAATGAAAGAGGACCCTTATCTTACACCCTATACAAAAATTAACTCAAAGCGCATCAAACACCTAAATATAAGACTTAGCACCATAAAACTTCTAGAAGAAAATGTAGGGAAACATCTTCAAGACCTAGTAATAGGAGGTAGCTTCCTAAACTTTACACCCAAAGCACAAGCAACAAAAGAAAAAATAGGTAAATGGGAACTCCTGAAAATCACATCTTTCTGCACCTAAAAAGACTTTGTGAAAAAGGTGAAGAGACAGCCAGCTCAATGGGAGAAACTATTTGGAAATCACATATCGGACAAAGGTTTGATTTCCTGTATATACAAAGAAAGCATACAATTCAACAACAAAAGAACAAACAACCCAATTATAAAATGGGCTAAAGAATAGGCATTTTTCTGAAGAGCAAATATAGATGACTCAAAAGCACATGAAGAGATGCTCGTTTTCATTGGCTATAAGGAAAATGCAGATCAAGATTACAATGTGGTAACACCTCACACCAATAAGAATGACTGCTATTAAACGAACAGGAAACTATAAATGTTGGAGAATGTGGAGAAACTGGGACACTTATGCAGTGGGAATGTATAATGGTGCAGGCACTATGGAAGACTGGCAATTCCTTAGGAAACTAAATATCAAGTTGCCCTATGACCCAGCAGTAGCACTACTTGGTGTATACCCAGAGCAGCTGAAAGCAACAACACAGACTAGGGATATAAAGGACTTGTACCCAGAAAGCTACATAATATTGCTAAAAGAAATCGGAGAAGATCTAAATAGGTGAAAAGACATTTCTTGCTCATGGATAGGAAGGCTAAATATAGTTAAGATGAAATATGAACTAGTTCTCACCAAAATTACTTCAAAGATATGATTCTTGTATAAAGAGTGTTTAAGTCCAAGATACAGGGGGAGAAACTGCTACTGCATGCTATGATGTATGTTCAAAAGGAAACCATCCAGGCAGACCATGGTGGCTCAGTAAGCAGAGTTCTCGCCTGCCATACCAAAGACCCAGGTTCGATTCCCGGTGCCTGTCCATGTAAAAGGAAAAAAGAAGAGAAACCATCAGCACTACCACAGCAACAGCAGAGGTAATAATGGTCAGGGGAGCAACAAGAGTTAAGAGGAGGTTTAGATTTCTTATTTGGCGAGGGTATGTTTATTCGTTTTCTTTCTCTTGGGAACAATGACATTATCTAAAATTGAGAGTGTTGATGGACTGTGGACTTTGGGTCCTCTACGTGATGCCCAATGAATGCAGGTGGCTGAAGGATGCACTGACAGAGAATTAGATTGTCGAACAATGGTGTATACTTATGAACGAAGGTTGTTCTGCTACAAGAAGGAACAAAATCACAAGGCATGCAACAATCTGAATGATATTGTGGGTCATCTGGTGAGACAAAACAAGCCAGAAACAAACAAACAAGAATGGTATGGTCACCTTTAGAAAATGCTTATAAGAAAACCGGCCTAGATCGTAAGCTTTTAGAGCAGACACATTATGTCCAGAGTGGTGGTTATTATTTCTGGATTTTGAGAGGCTGTTTTATTTATATAGCCTGATATTTAGAGATAAGAACAAAGCTGAACAGGTTAGGATTAAAGTAATTCAGAACACAAGGGCAAGGAAGACAGTGTGTATATTTTAGAACCACACATACTCTTTGAGACCAATGGAAGAATGGTGTATTTGGTCTGGAGCTGAAATTTTCTGTAGGATATGATCTAATTCAACGTATTGCTATAGCTCATTTGAACAATTGCAAACAGGGAGTACTAAATAAGAAAGAGGTCCTTTAATCTTATATAGATTATTGTAATGCCTGGATACATACTAGAATATATTAAGCAGATAATCAAAAGGTATTGTCCAAGTCCCCTGAGGGATGGGAGAAAATATGCAAATATTAAACCTTACCATCAGGGAATCCCCTGGTACTGTGTCAAACTTTCGGAACACCCAAATCAGTGGGCCATGCCCTCAATCATGAGGCTTACTCTTGTGACGCTTGTATAGGTAGCAGAGAAGTTTAGACTACCTATAGGCATGCCTGAGCGTTACTCCTGGAGGACCTCTATTTTTGCTCAGATGTGGCCTCAATCTCTCTAAGCCCAACTCTGCAAGTGAAATCATTGCTCTCCTCCCTTCGTGAGACATGACATCCGGGGTGAAAGTCTCCCTGGCTACATGGGAGAGTATTCCCAGGATGAATCCAGATCTGGCACCATGGGATCAACAATTCCATCCTGACCAAAAGGGGGAAAAGAAGTGTAATAAAGTTTCAATGGCAGAGAGAGTTCAAATAGAGTCGCGAGGCTACTCTGGAGGTTGCTCTTATGTAAACTTCAGTTAGACCTCACTATCATAACCTGCCAACCCCCTACCAGTACCTTCCCAGCCAATCCTAAAGAACACCTAGGGCAATATATAAGATTTCACAAAGGTTTTATGCACTAGAGTAACTTTCCAGAAACCTACAACCTCCAGATGGGTCCCTGGTCCAGATAAGTCCTGAAACCTAGCCCAACCTCTCCAGAACATCTGATAGTTCCATCTCCCTACCCCATATTAGTGACAGACCCTTCCAATATGAAAAATTTAGAATCGCCATAGCCCAGATACCCCTAAAGAGAGGGATGGAAAGATCAAAGGTGATGATGGAGTTATACAGAGAATACAGGATTTAACAAATGAATATGAATGCCGAATCATTACGTTATATCTCTTAGTCTTCAGTATTTTAGAGCAGCTAGAAGTAAAAACCTAAAATTGTGAAATTGTAACCCATGTCAAATTCTGAAATATGTTCTACAACTAATTGTGGTGCTGTGCTTTGAAATTTATAGTTTTGTATATATGTTATTTTTTCACAAAAAAGGAAAAAAAGTTGATTGTGATGATAAAAAATATTTAAGCCCTCTAGCCTTCTATATTCTGGAGCAGCTAGAAGGAAAAATGTTAGAGGATCATATGTTAGCCTATGACAGACTCTGGAATTTGTCTTCTAACTACTTGTTGAAGAGTACTTTAAAAACTATTGCTTTTTTATTTCTTTGCTTTGTATATATGTTATACTATACAATGAAAAAAGTTAAAAAAAAAAAAAAACAGGTGAAACTCGGGGGGATCAGGGTGGGTGGATATATGGGAATTCTCTGATTTCTGCACAATGTTTCTGTCAACCTAAAACTGCTCTAAAAATAAAGTCTATTTAAAGAATTTATAGGTAGAATTCAGTTCAACTTCTGTGTGAAACTTTGTATTTGGAATTCAATAAGCTTTATACTACTAACAACCAGGTAGAAGATATTACAGAGAAGAAAAATTCCATTTACAATGGAATTTTTTTAAAAAGGAATAAATTTGGAAAATGTACAAAATATTACTAACAAAATATTAAAATGCTACAACAATACTTGAAATAAATGGGAAGACATACTATGAGTTTAAATAGGAATACTCCATGTCATGAAAGTGTCAGTTATTTTTAGGTTAAATTTTAGTGGCATTTAATACAATCTCAAGAAAAAACAATGACCAAAAAACCACAGAATTTTAAACAGAGAACTAAGTAAGCTTATTCTAAACTTCTGATAAAAATAAGCTTGAATAGCAAGTCCTAACAAAGGAGGACTAGCCATGCCAGATACTGAAAATATTATGAATTACAAATATTAAGTTATTGGCACATGGTTAGATGAAGATATAAGTGAAACAGCACAGAAAAAAGACCCCAATGCATACCAATTTGATGTATAATAAAGGAGTCATTTCAAGTCAGTAGAGAAAAGTTGGCTTATTTAAGAAGTAGTGTTAAAACAGCTAGCTCTCTGGAAAAAAAATAAATCTGGATCCATACCTCAACTTTGTTATCAAGATATATTCCAAATGGATTAAAGATTTACATGCAAAATAAATAAGTAAATAAAGCATAAAAGTTGCAAGAAACCATTGGGAGTTTTTTTTTTTTAATCTTAATCATAAGAAGGGGAGGGAGACCTTTCTAAATATGTCATAAAACCCAGAAACTGTGAACTAAACATTGATAAATTAGGTTAAATACATATGTAGCATAAGCCCCAAATCCCAGCAGTCCTATACTTAGATATATACACAAGAGAAATTCATACGCTTTTACACTAGTTTACCTGTACAAGAATATTCATGGTATCATTGTTTATAATAGTCAAAAATGGAAACAACCCAAATATCCATCAACAATAGAATGGATAAATTAGTTATAGTGTAGGACATATGTCACAGTGTAATACCATATAGCAATGAAAATGAACAAACTAGTATCATACAATAACTAGATGATTCCCAAATGTTATTTTGAGCAAATGAAAAAATATGTGATGAATATGTGTAGTGTAAGTCCATTTATGTAAAAATCAGAAACAAAACTAAACTAAAACTCCGCAGATAAAACTAAAGAAAAGCAAGAAGAGTTTAACAAGTCTGGATAATGCGACTTTGGGCAAAAAGGGATTGGGTTCGGAGGAGTACGTGCTGACACTTCTGGGGGTATCAACAATAGTCTTATTTCTTCACATGGGTGGTGGTTACAGTGGTGCTTGTTTTATAATTACTTGTTAATCTTTACTTATATGTTTTATCTACTTTTCTGTATTTATTAGATTTCACCATTTTAGGAAAATCCAAAGAAAAATGAGTCTGGGAGAAAAAATTGGAACTCATATGACAGGGAATTCAGGTAATTTGTAATGAGCTCCTCAAATCAATATGAAAAGACCTAACCCAGTAGACAAATGTGCAGAGGATATGATCAGACAACTCTCAGAAAGGAGAATACAAATGGCTTTTAAACTCATTTATAATAAAAGAAATGTAAAAAATTACTTGGAGTTATTGTTTTTCACCTATCAGATTAGCAAAGATTCAGAAGTTAGTCATACCATGTTGGTAAAGTTTCGGGGAAGCAGTTACTCTCTTTGCTAGTAAGGAAGAAAATTGGTTCAATCCCTGTGGAAGACAATTTGACAGTAGCTACTAAAATTAGAAACGTATGTATACTGTTACAGTCCTAGCACAGCCTGCCGCCTTTCCCTGCAACCCACAAAATAAATCCTGTGCCTAGGACTGTCATAGCTTGGCTGCTAAGGGCAGAATGATAAGTGCAGGCATACTCCCTTCTCTGGAGTACCCTGAGGTAAAACATAACCCCTAGCAGATAGTGGACTGCTGGCATTTTCCTTCTCTTTCAGTCCCAAGAGCATGTAAAGATTCACTCAAGTCAGTCTCGCTAAAGTATCTCCATTTTATGGCACTCGGCTTATCCCTGCTAGTCTAACTGTTCCTGGTGGGGAGGGAGCAGTGTTCTTTCACCATGATAGTATGAGTATGCGTAGACAATCTCCCGGCTTTAGCCTAAGATGAAAACTGCTGGCCATAGGAGACCAACGCCCATTAGTGAAGCTGACTTCTCTATACGAGTAAATGTTTTCCCATCCAGTACAGTGAGAGTCATATTTCTGTTGGCTACCCTGATACCTGTATTGGAAACAGTTTACATCTTTCTGACAGTTTTGCATAGACAGCAAGGTCTTGACAGCTCCATTTCTCATCATTTATCCTATGGATGTTTAGACACACACATGAAATGACCTGTGCAGATTAGTTGTAGCAATATTGTTTATAATAGCAAAATATTGGAAATGATATATAGGTCCTTTAATCGTAGTAGACTGGTTAAATTAATTCTGCTACATCCACATAATGGAATACATTGCAGTCATAAAAAATATTAAGGAATCCTTTACTTACTGATTAAGAATGGCCCTCAAGTTTTACACTGTATATATAAATGGTATCTAAATAGGTTACCACTTATGGAAAAAATGGTAATAGAGGGAAGAATATACTTATTAGCCAGTAGCATAATTATTAGCCTTTTAATGCATAAAATATCTTTGAAAAGATAAAGAAGAGTCTTGAAGTAGTTGACATAGCCTTTGGGAAAAATTAGATGACTGGTTCTAGGGATACCTTTACGTTTTAAATTTTGAACCATGTGAATATAATGAGTATTCAAAAATAAATTTAAAGAGGGTCTGTATGTCTCTTTTTTTAACTGAAACAATCATTAATGTGCTTTCTTTTTTTAGGACAAAAGGTGAAACATCAAAAAAAAAAAAAAAGACAAGTAAAAAAGGAAGAAGCAACCACCAGCTGTCAGTTTTCCAGTGTATCATGTACTTTATGTTTAAATATTTATTTTGCATTACTTTTGGTAGTTTTGCCCAGGTCACTATCACAGCACCCAATACATTAAGGAGAAAATTATGTGTATAATTTGCTTGTTGGATATATAGAATGTAAATATATTTTAAATTTTATATGTATATTGTTATCTCTTAGATATCTATATCAAAATTAGTGGAGCTGACACACATACTGCAAAACATCTGAAAATGCCCATTGGATTCTTTCAGCCTCTATGCCCCAATGAAAGATGACATTAGTTGGACACTGTTACTTTCTAATTTTATTTTTCAAAGATACATACATAGTTTCATATACTATTCTTGGAATAATTTATTATAATTTTTAAAATACAGAATGTTCAATCTCCTTAGAAAGGGGGGCTGTTGAAAATTTTAAAAAATTCCCTGTAACTGAAAATAAATATGATCAGATTTATAAAGTTGGTTATCATGTCTTCTGTCTTATATGGAATACTAAGAGCACTATTTGCTCTGTCAAATCAAGTGCTTAAAAGTAAATTTAATCCTTCTCTTGGGAACAATGAAATTATCTAAAATTGAGAATGTTGATGGACTGTGGACTTTGGGCATTATATATGATGCCTAATGAATGCAGGTGGCTGAAGGATGCACTGACTGAGAAGTACATTGGCAAATGACGGTGTATACGTAAAAATATTGCCCTGCTACAAAAAGAAATAAAGTTGTGAGACATACAACATTGTGAACGAACCTATGGGACATGTGGCAAGGCAAAATCCAGAAACAAAAGACCAATTATTGTATGGTCTTCTTTAGAAAATGCTTATAAGAAAACAGGGGCCTAGATTGAAAGTTCAGATAGTAGCCACCTTTAGTCTGGAGTGGTAATTATTATTTCCGGATTTTGAGAGGCTGTTTTATATATGTATAACCTGGTATTTGGAAGTAAGAACGAAGCTGATCAGGATTAAGGTAATTTAGAACACAGGGAGTGGTAAGGAAGACATTGTCTATATTTTAGAACCTTTATTACCTACTCTTTGAGATCAGAGGAAGAAAGGTATATTTTGTCCAGAACCTAAATGTTCTGTAGTACATAATCTAACTCAACCTATCTGGGTAGATCATTTAAACAATCCAAACACAGGGAGCCCAGAATAAGAATGAGGGCCTTTAATCCTGTATAGCTTAATGTAATGCCCTGATATATCCTAGAATATATTAAGCATATAATCAAAAAGTATTGGCAAAGTCCCTTGAGGGATGGGAAAAAAAATACGGAACCAAACTTTACCACTGGGGAAACCCCTGTTACTATGTTAAACATTAGGGACACCCAAGTCAATAGGCTATGCCCTTGATCTTGAGGCTTACTCTTGTGAAACTTAAGTACGTAGCAGAGAAGCTTAGCCTACCTATAAGTATGCCTAAGGGTTACTTCTGAGGACCTCTGTTTTTGCTCAGATGTGGCCTCACTCTAAGCCCAATTCTGCAAGTGAAATCATTGCCCTCCCTGCTACGTGGGACAGGACATCCACGGGTGAAAGTCTCCCTAGCAGCATGGGAGATGACTCCCAGGGATGAGTCCTGCCCTGGCACCGGGGGATCAACAATGCCATCCTGACCAAAATGGGGGAAAGAAATGTAACAAGTTTGTTTGAAGAGAGAGTTCAAATAGAGTCGAGAGGCTACAATGGAGGTCACTCTTATGCAAGCTTCAATTAGACATTGCTACCTATCATAACTTGCCCAACCTCAACCAAAACTATTCCAGCCAATCCTAAAGAACACCAAGGGCAATATGTATGATTCTACAAAGTTTCCATGCACTAGGTCACTTTACAGAAACCTACAACCTCCAAATGGGTCCCTGGACTAGGTAAGTCCTGAAAACTAGAGGAGTCAACTGCTCCAGAACATCAGATAGTTCTATATCCCTACCCCCATATTACTGACAGCCCCTTCCAACATGAAAAGTTGGAATGGGCGTAGCCCAAATACCCATAAAGAGTGGGAGGAATGGGCAGCCGTGGCTCAGCAGGCAGAGCTCGGGCCTGCCATACTGGAGGTCTGGAGTTCGATTCCTGATGCCTCCTGCCCATATGCAAATTAAAAAAAAAAAAAGAGTGGGAGAAAGATCAAAGGTGATGGTGGAGTTATTACAGAGAAGGTAGGATTTAACAAATGAGTATGACTGTTGAATCATTATATTGATATCTCTTTTAGTCTCTAGTATCTTAGAGCAGCTAGAAGTAAAAACCTAAAATTGTGGAATTGTAACCCATACCAAGCTCAGAAATCTGTTCTACATCTAATTGTTGCGCTGTGCTTTGAAATGTATTGCTTTGTAGTATATGTGTTATTTTTCACACGCAAAAAAAAATGTCATTTGTTATGATTAAAAAGTGTTTATTTCTTCTAGCCTCCAATGTTCTGGAGCAGCTAGAAGGAAAAATCTGAAATGATGGTATGGTAGCCCATGGCAAACTCTGGGATCTGTTCTGTAACTACTTGTTAGAGAGTGCTTTGAAAACTATAGCTTTTTTCTTTCTTTGCTTTGTATATACGTTGTATCACTATAAAAAAGTTTTTTAAAAAGTACATTTAGAGGTCCTAAGAACCCTCTCCTCCTGAGCACAATGGCTACTCTTTTTTTAATAATAAAATATTTTATAAAATGTTTTAAAATAATAATATAGAACCAAAAAAAAACACACTGAATACATCAATCTCAGCAAAACATACTGAAACAAAATCCAAAAATAAACTATTCCAAGAACTAACCCTACAAAATGAACATAATTAAATAATTCATAAGATTATTGTACAGCTATCATGTCTAAGCCCAAACCTGAGATGCCTAAACCGATACTTGCTGTGACTTCTAGGAGAGTTAAAAATCACAAGCATAAACTAAAGTGGAGACTTGTTATTATTTAACCAAAACGTGCAACAGCTAAGAAATTGGGGAGCATGTCCCAACTGCTACTGGAGTTAAAAAATCACAAGCGTAGCTAGAGTGGAGATGCTGTTGTGAAATTGGAATTTGCTACGACTAAAGTGAGACTTATTATTTAACCAAAACTTGAAACAACTAAGAAATTGCTTTTGGCAGCATGCGCCGACTGCTATGCAGTTAAAAATCACAGGCGTAGCTAAAGTGGAGACGCTATTGTGAAATTGGAATTTGCTACGACTAATAATTCGCAGGCACAGCTAAATTGATGCTGATTCCGACTATAGGGGAACACTGCTAGGACTGAGAAATCACATTCATCTGGTTTTTGAAGTCGCAGCCTGCCTAACCTCTGGCTTGTTACTAGAAATCCAGGTTCGACTAAATTATGACTTGACATACAAATAAATCGCTAAACCGAGATTTGCATAGATTAAGAAATCTCGAAAGCACTTTCAAACCCTTATTTGCTGTTAAACTATGACTTTTTTATTTTTTCTTTTAAAAATATTTTTATTATAAAAACTTAGCATACAAACATTCTTGATATACAAACATTCCATACATGGTGTACAATCAGTGGCTCACAATATCATCACATAGTTGTGTATTCACCACCATGATTATTTTTTTGAACATTCGACAATGGCTACTCTTAAGGAAAAACTGATCGCACCAGTTGCAGAAGAAGAGGCAACGGTCCCAAAAATAAGATCACTGTAGTGGGTGTTGGACAAACTGGTATGGCATGTGCCATCAGTATTCTTGGAAAGTCTATGGCCGATGAACTTGCCCTTGTGGATGTATTGGAAGATAAACTCAAAGGTGAAATGATGGATTTGCAGCATGGAAGCTTGTTTCTTCAAACACCTAAAATTATGGCAGATAAAGATTACTCTGTGACTGCCAATTCTAAGATTGTGGTGGTAATTGCAGGAGTGTGGCAGCAAGAAGGGGAGAGTCTCATCAACTCAGTTCAGAGGAAAGTTAATGTCTTCAAATTCATTATTCCTCAGATCGTTAAGCATAGTCCCAATTGTAGCATAATTGTGATTTCCAACCCAGTGGATATTCTAACATATGTTACCTGGAAACTAAGTGGATTACCCAAGCACCTTGTGATTGGAAGTGGGTGCAATCTGGATTCTGCTAGATTATGTTGTCTTACAGCTGAAAAACTTGACAGTCATCTCAGCAGCTGCCATGGATGGATTTTGGGAGAACATAGAGACTCAAGCATGAGTGTGTGGAGTGGAGTGTATGTGGCAGGAGTCTCCAGGAACTGAATCCAGAAATGGGAACAGATAATGACAGAGAAAATTGGAAAGAAGTGCATAAGATGGTTATTGAAAGTGCCTATGAAATATCAAGCTAAAGGATATGCCAACTGGGCTATTGGATTAAGTTTAGCTAATCTGATTGAGTCCATATTCAAAAATCTATCCAGTATTTATCCAGTGTCAACAATGGTGAAGGAGACATATGGCATTGAGAATGATGTCTTCTTAAACCTTCCATGTATCCTCAATGCTCAGGGATTAACCACTGTTAGCAACCAGAAGCTGAAGCATGATGAAGTTGCTCACTTCAAGAAGAGTGCATATAACCTCTGGGATATCCAGAAGGACCTAAAAGACCTGTGACACTTGAGTTCTATGCTGTAGAAATTAAAAAACTGCAATGTGATTAACCTTGAGCCATTAGGTATCATCCATATACATGGATTACAGTTTGCTTTTTTTTTAAGGAAGTTTATTTTTTATTCATATATATTTACATTCCACGTAAACATCCGAAGTGTACAGTCAATAGAGCAGTGGTTCACAATATCATCATATAGCTGTGTATTTATTATCACAATTGACTTTTTTTTTTTTACAATTGACTTTTGTTGTGAAAAATAATATATGTACAAAAAAGCGATAAATTCAAAGCACAACACAACAATTAGTTGTAGAAGAGATTTCAGAGCTTGGTATGGGTTACAATTCCACAATTTTAAGTTTTTACTTCTAGCTACTCTAAGATACTGGAGACTAAAAGAAATATCAATATAATGATTTGGCAGTCATACTCATCTGTTAAACCCTACCTTCTCTGTATAACTCCACCATCACCTTTGATCTTCCTCCCACTCTTTAGGGATATTTGGGCTATACCCATTCTAGGTTATTCATGTTGGAAAGGGCTGTCAATAATATGAGATAGGGGGATGGAACTATCCGATGTTCTGCAGAAGCTAGCCCCTCAGCATTTCAGGACTTATCTGGTCCAGGGACCCATCAGGAGATTGTAGGTTTCTGGATTGTTATGCTAGCACATGGAACGTTTATAAAATCTTATAAAATGCCCTAGGTGTTCTTTAGGATTGGCAGGAATGGTTTTGGTGGAGTTTGGCAAGTTATGATAGGTAGCAATGTCTAACTGAAGCTTACATAAGATTAACCTCCAGATTAGCCTCTCAACTCTATTTGAACTGTCTCAGCCACTGATAATTTATTTGTTACACTTCACAGTTTGCTTTTATCTTTGGGCTCACAGAATCAAAGCAAATGCTTGGTTTAATGCTTACAATAGGAACCCTTGAACAAATAAAATTAACTACCGTAGTGTGAAAAAAAAAGTACATTTAGAAAATTTCACTTGCTAAACATGATGTCCATATTTGAATATTTCATAGCTTATTTTATGACTACATTTCATTTTTGTTTTTCTCCACACTTTTCTTTGGGCTTCAAGTATAGTAATTCCCTTCTTTGCCTCAGAGGTATGAGGTGCCCAAAGTGGCCAGGTGGCAGTCTTAATTTCCAGTTCACTGAAATAATTGTTCTGTCTCCTGGTGGAAGCACTCCTCCTTTTAGGACTAAGACCTGTTAGACCAGCAGAGTTTAAGGTTTTAGAAACAGGAAGCAAAACTTTTTCTAGTGAATTACTAGGGATAATAGTAGGTGGTGCCATTTCCATTTTCATCCCTTAATTCCAGTACCTGTGAATCCTGGCTATAGGAGAAATAGAACCATAGAGTTAGAGCATATACAGACTCCTGGAGGATATTGCCCAGCCCTTAAGAAATTGCCACCCAGTTGGTACCATAATCGAATCTTCAAAAGGCCATTCTACTGTTCTATTAATTCAGCTGCTTCAGAATGATGGGGAACATGGTAAAACCAATGAATTTCATGAATGTGCACCCATTCATGCACTTCATTTGCCATAAGGTGGGTTTCTTGATGAGAAGCAATGCTGTGTGGAATACCATGACTGTGGATAAGGCATTCTGTAAGTCCATAGATGGTAGTTTTGGCAGAAACATTGTGTGCAGGTAATACAAAACCATATTCAGAGTATGTGTATAGACCAGTTATAACAAATCATTGCCCCTTCCATATGGAAGTGGCTCCAATATAATCAACCTGCCATCAGGTAAGAGGCTAATCATCTCAGGGAATAGTGCTGTATTGGGGACTGAGTATTCGTCTCTGCAGCTGGCAGATTAGGGCAGTGAAAAATCTTTATAGCCAGGTCAGCCTTAGTAAGTAGAAGTCCACATGTTGCTGAGCCTATGAATAAACTCATCCCTACTATCATGACCACTTTCTGTTCATGAGCCCATTAAGTATTGCTGAGTCCATGCATAAACTCCATTCCTACTACCATGGCCACTTTCTGCTCATGAGCCCATTGGGTATTGACAGGAGTGGCTGGGGAAAAAGTCCAGTTGGTATCCACAGACTGCGCCATCCT
Organism: Myrmecophaga tridactyla; assembly: GCA_004026745.1. NCBI lineage: Eukaryota > Metazoa > Chordata > Mammalia > Pilosa > Myrmecophagidae > Myrmecophaga > Myrmecophaga tridactyla. The sequence continues at coordinate 14,575 of PVIY010030755.1, read as the reverse complement.
ATCCACTTGATTATTAAAATTCTCCTCTGCTGAAGTCACCACTGGTGAACATTCACATGGGACACAAACATCTTCATGTTTTTGCCCATTCTCAGGTCTATTCACATAACCTCTTCCCCAAAAGAGGTTTTTGTCTTTGTCACCAATTTTCCAATCATGCTCCTTCTAAGTCCCTGACCAATCAGCCAAACCACTGGCCATAGTCCATAAATCAGTATACAAGCGCACCTCCAGCCATTTCTCCTTCATAACAAAATACAGTACTCGAAGTTCTGCCTTCCGTACAACATCAGAACTTGATTTCACCAAGTTCTCTGCCACTTTAAAACAAGAATTGCATGTCTTCCAATGTCTAATAATACATTCATCATCACCTTCTAGGGCCTCATCAGAAGTACCTTTAGCATCCATATTTCTACCAACAGTCTCTTCAAGGCAATCTAGGCTTTTTACTATCAAGCACCTCACTATTCTTCCAGCCTATACCCATTACCCAATTCCAAGCATTTCCACATTTTTAGTATTTGCAATAGCAGTACCCTACCTTCTGGTACTTTCTAGTACCAAAAGCCGTTTTAATTTTTTGATTGTTAAAGCAAATACCATGCAATTGGTTGTTTTAAACAATGAGGATTTATTGGCTTATGGTTTTGAGTCTAGGGGAAATCAACAAATTCAAGGTGTCATTAAGGCGACACTTTATCCCAGATGATGTATTATTCGGGGGCTGGCTGCTAGTGATCCTTGGTCCCTAGCTTTTCTGTCACATGGCAGTACATATGGTAGCCCTTCCTGGATTCTTGGTTCCATTGACTTCCAGCTCTGGCTGCTCCCCTGTGGCTCCCTCTCTCTGTGCCACTCCCTATAAGGCCTTCAGTAATAGGATAAAGACCCAACCTGAGCCATTTGGGCCAAACTCTAACTGAACTAACCTTATCAAAATATCCTATTTATGATAGGTTCAGATCCACTGGAATGGATTAAGTTTAAGGACACATTTTTGAGGGGTACAAAACTCCAAGCCACTACAATCTACCCTCTAGACCCAAAAAAGGCTGTTCTTTCCAAAACATATTCGTTCCAGGCATTACATTAAGCTATACAGGATTAAAGGCCCTCATTCTTATTCTGGGCATTAATGTAATGTAATGCTTGGATACATCACAAAGTATATTAAACAGATAATCAAAAAATATTGACAAAGTCCCATGAGGGATGGGAGAAAAAATATAGGAACCATTAAACTTTACCACCAGGGAAACCCTTGATACTGTGTGAAACATTAGGGACACCCAAGTCAATAGGCCAACCCCTTGATCTTGAGGCTTACTCTTGTGAAGCTTATTTTGTAGCAGAGAAGCTTAGCCTACCTACAGGTATGCCTAAGGGTTACTTCCAGATGACCTCTTCGGTTGCTCAGATGTGGCCTCACTCTAAGTCCAATTCTGCAAGTGAAATTATTGCTCTCCCCCGACATGGGCATGGCCAGGGGTAAAAGTCTTTTGGCGGTATGGGAAGTGACTCCCAGGAATGAGTCTGGCCCTGGCACCGTTAGATCAACAATACCATCCTGACCAAAAGGGGGAAAAGAAGTATAACAAATAAAGTATCAGTGGTTGAGAGAGTTCAAATAGAATCAAGAGGCTACTCTGGAAGTCACTCTTGTGCAAGCTCCAGTTAGACATTGCTACCTATCAGAACTTGCCAAACCCCAACCAAAACTATTCCAGTCAACCCTGAAGAATACCTAGTGTTTTATATAAGATTCTACAAAGGTTCCATGCACTAGGGTAACTTTCCAGAAACCTACAACCTCCAGATAGGTCACTGGACCAGATAAGTCCTGAAATGCAGATGGTCCAGCCTTTCCAGAACATCAGATAGTTCCATCCCTGATCCCATATTATCGATAACCTCTTCCAACATGAAAAAGTTAGGATAGGCATAGCCCAAATACCCCTAAAGAGTGGGAAGAAGATCAAAGGTGATGGTGGAGTTATACAGAGAAAGTAGAGCTTAACAAATGAATACGATTGCTGAATCATTATACGATATTTCTTTCAGCCTCCAGTACTAGCAGCTAGAAGTAAAAACCTAAAGTTGTTGAATAGTAACCCATACTAAGTTCTGAAATCTGTTCTACAACTAATTGCTGCAATGTAATTTGAAACTTACTGCATATATATATACATATATATATATATATACATACATACATATGTATCCATGTTATTTAAAGAGGAGGAGTATAATAGAAAAGATAGGATTTAACAAATGAGTATGACCACTGAATCCTTATATTGATATTTCTCTTGTTCTCCAGCGTCTTGGAGCAGCTAGAAGAAAAAAAAAATAGTGGAACTGTAATCCATACCAAACTTTAAAATTTGTTCTATAACTACTTGTTAGAATGTACTTGGAAACTTCTTGCTTTTTGTGTATAATTTGTATTTCACAATTTAAAAAAAAGGAAGAAAATAAACCAGAAAAAAAAAAAAACTAAAATGGTGGGATTGTAACTCATACCAAATTCTGAAATTTGTTCTACACCTAATTGTGACGTGCTTTGAAATTTATTGCTTTTTAGTATATATGTTATTTTTCACACACAAAAAAATATTTATTCTAGCCTCCAGTGTTTGGGAGCAGCTAAAAGGAAAAATCTGAAATATTTGAATGGTAACCCATAACAAACTTTGAAATCTAATCTGTATCTACTTATTGAAGCATATTTTGAAAATAATTGCTTTGTTTTCTTTTCTTTCTATATATGTTATATTTAACCTTAAAAAACGTTTTAAAAACTTCGCAACATCCCCAAAGCCTTGAATCATTTCAGTAACAATGCTAAGTACTATCTCCTCCAAATTGATTATGGGGTAGTCTGCGGCACAGTTCCCCTCTGTCTGTGAAACCTAAGATAGGCATTGGATAAACATGCCTATTCTAGAAGGGAAAAATTAGAAGAAAAAGGGGGTCATGGTTCCCAAACAATTCCAAAACCTAGCAAGGTAAACTCCATTAGATTTCAAGGTCTGAGTCATCTCTGGATCGATGCTTTGTCTTCCAGCCCTGATGGAATGGTAGTCCCACCCCCTTTCAAGCACTTGCACAGTGGCTATGCTCTCTCCAAATACTGAGCTGAAAGTTTCACCCTCTCTAAGCATCGAATGGCAGATAGTCTCTTCATTAACCCTGGGGCACAGGCCCTACCTGCCCCAAGCATCAGGTAGTGGCCAGTCTCTCACCTCTGAGCACTGATGTGGCAGTATTCTCCATGAAAGACATGGCACAAGGCCTGCCCCCTCCAAGGACTGGAGCAGATGGCCTGGCCCTTTCAAATAGAGGGGTAAACCTGCCCTTTCCACATACAGGGATGTGCCTGCTCTCTTGGCCTGAGGAGATCTCTTCAGAACAGATCTGAGTTTCCATGCTTCTGCCCTTGAAGTCATCCTTCCTTCAATTTATCTCTTTCCTGTCCGTTTCAATCCAGCTTGGCAGTGATTCTGCTCATATAAATTTTGCAAATACTTTGTTGGCTTTGCATGCATTTCAAGAGAGTCTAAGCCATCAGATGATAGAACTTTCCATGGATCCTTCCTGGAAAACTACATTTCCAATCCTGACTTCCACTGAAATGGCTGTGACTGGATCATGTTCAACCACACCCTCTTTAGCAAAGGGTTGTTGGGTTAAACCCTCAAGTGGCACCCTGTCCTCTGAGTCCTCATCTCCCCAAAGCTCAGAGAGGTTCCTGACAGAGCCTCTTCTGGCCCTAGTCTTAGAGAATGCTATGTGAATTATTGAGAATTTTCAAAATTATCAATTGCTGGTTCTTTTATGCTTAAGAGTTTAATTCTCAGCTTATACCTTGCCTCTCACATTTTGCTATAAGCTGAAAGGAGAAGCCAGGCTGCACCTTCCACACCTCGCTTGGAAATCTCCTCAGCTAAACATCCACATTTACCCCTTAAAGTTCCACTTCCAGTCCAACATCAGAACACAACTTGGTCAAGTTCTCTGCCACTATAAAACAAGGATTGCCTGTCTTCCAATTTCCAATAATGCATTCATCATTTCCATCTAAGTCCTCATCAGAAGTCCCTTTAATGAACATATTTCTATCAACAATCTCTTAAGAGCAATCTAGGCTTTCCTGTTAAAACATGTCACTTTTACACTTTTAAATATTTGTCATAGCAGCACCACACTTCCTTATACCAAAAACTGTTTTAGTTTCTTAGCTGCTAAAAGAAATACCATACTGTGGGTTGGCTCAACAACAGGGGTTTATTGACTGATGGTTTTAGATAGGAGAAGTCTAAAACCCAGACACCGGCAAGGTAATGCTTTCTCCCCAGACTGTGGTGGTCTGGGGCTGGCTGCCAGTGATACTTGGTCCTTAGCTTCTCTGTCACATGACAATACACATGGCAACAACCTGCTTGTCTTCTTTGACTTCCAGCTTCTCTGGCTGCTCCCCATGACTACCTTCCTGTGTCTGATGGCCTGTGGTTATAAGGACTTCAGCCACCTTGGATTAAGGCTTGCCCTCCTTCAGTTCATGAACACCTTAACTAATCACATCTGCAGAGGTCCTATTTATAAATGGGTTCACATCTACAGGACAGGAGGTTGGGGCCTGAACATGCCTTTTGTGGGAGGCATAATTCAGTTCCCAACACACTGTAAATATCAAGAAAAGTGAAAGTATATGTAATATAGCAGGTAATAAATTTATTCAAAGTAATTTTAATTTTTCATCTGCTGAGGGGCTGAAACCATGCTGCACTTCTTGATTTCCTAAACTCAGCCATTTGGTGAAAGATGCACAAATGAGGTGCAAAGCCCAGCACTGTGAAACCTACAGAAACATCGAAGAGATTGGAGGGGATGCTTTTCACACCAAGTCCCAACTCATGAAACCAGCCTCCATGTCCTCTGTCACCACACAATAAAGAGTTGGGAAATCATATTATGTTTATAATTTTGTTTAATATCTAACACTTGAGAACCTGAAGTTCAAGCCACTGTGCTACTCATAGGATGCTTATCCCATATTCACATATTTTGTAGGGAAAGAGAGAATGAGTCATTCTCATGAATATTAGCCATAATTATTGCATGTAAAATACTTTTACCAAAGTCCTACATAGAAGACTTATAGATGCCTTGAAATAGGTAAAGGCTAATCCATGTCCTTGTTTCTTAGTTTTTCTTTCTAGGTTTTCTATTTTTCAATAATGTCTCCTTTCAACAAATACTGTTTTCATAATCCCAAACAATATTTATTTTTGAAGCAGGAGAAAATGTTGTTTTATTCTTCTTATTCTAGGTACACTGATTATGAGGTTCCAATCAATCTTTTCCTCTCCAACGATGATTACAGTGTTTGATAAAATAAGGAGGCAGAAAACAATTCCCCGGGCCAGACTTTATGTTGCCTCTGATAGTGTTACACATCCTTGAGTTTTTGTTCTTTTGGGTATTGAAGTGAACTGTGTATTCTATCTAACCACGTATTTGATGGTTGCTCTTAAGAGAAACTCCTGTTAGAGGTAGAGAATGGAAGAGAGTTTTATTTTTTTTAATTGGAAGTTGAGGTAGCTGTGTTATTACTGAGGTAGAACAATCTAAATGTAGTCTTGAGTAAGCACCATTCTGCACTCAAGTTAGAGTTTAATATATTATTTGTATTTCCATAATGTAGTGTTATTGCCGAATGCAATGCCTTAAAGAATTTTTTCCAAAGATATTAACTCAGAATAAAATTGTAGATGTCATCAGTGTGGTGACATAGACATCCCCTGGGAAAGCATCCCCTCAGAAACAACTATAAAAGAACAAATCCCACTTGCTTGGAACTTGGAGGACAATAGAGACTGGAGAAGGACTCCACAAATGCTGAATTGAAGAAAAAGGAAAAAAGAAACATTAAAAATGGGAGGAGATCTCGGGAGTGCAAGGGTAGTACAGAGATAGAATTCTCGCCTGCCATGCGGGTGACCAGGGTTCGATTCCTGGTCCATGCACTACCCAAAAAACAAACAAACAAAAATTCCACAAATGGTGCTGCAATAATGAGATACTCACATGGAAGAATAATGATATGTGACCCCACCATACAACATACAAAAAAAGCCAAAATGGTAGGAGATCTGACCTGGATGTGCCAGTCTGGACCCCTCCCCTCACTTGATCCCACACAGCTTAAAGTCACACAGATGCCGCCTGGCCCAGGTACCTCCTGCCACAGACGCAGACAACAGAAGCACTGGCAGCAGTGAGTCAGAACCTCATGCAGATCCAGGCATAGGGACCCCAATCTACAGAGACCCAGGGCAGAATACAAGCAGCTGACTAGTGTGAACACATAAAAAGGCCTCCGGGAAATAAAAGGGACTATGGAAGAACTGTTGGCAAGAGGAACACACTCAGCCCAGACTCTGATTGCTGGATTACCTACATGAAAAAAATGGACCTTTTTTTTGACTGACCCAATCTGGCTTCCCAGGGTGGGATACATACCCTAAGGGGGAAGTAACCGGAGGCAGAAAAGCCTCATGGAAAAATAAAAGGGGGAAACAATTGCTATAAGGCAGGAAGGGTCACAGAATTGGAAAATGTAATAAAAAGAGGGGGTACAGAGTGAGGGAGAGAAGTTAAACTCCCCAAAAGACACAGACTGGCAGAATGGATAAAAAGGTATGAAACAACTATATGTTATTTATAAGAGACTCACCTTAGACCCAAATACACAAGAGGTTTAAAACGAAAGGATGGAAAAGTATATTCCATGCAAATAGTAACCAAAAAAAGAGCTGGGGTAACTATTCTAATATATGACAAAATAGACTTTAAGTCGAAAGCTATTATAAGCGACAAAGAAGGACAGTATATATTAATAAAAGAGTCAATCCACCAAGAAGAACTCACAATCATAAATATGTATGCACCTAACCCCAGTGCTCCAAAACACATGAGGCAAACACTGGCAAAACTGAAGGGAGAAACAGACACCTTTACAATCATAGTTGCAGACTTCAGTAAACCACTTTCATCAATAGATAGAACATCTAAACAGAAGATAAGTAAAGAAACAGAACTTGAATATGATGAATGAACTAGAACTAACAGACATGTAGAGAACACTGCAATCCAGAACAGCAGGGTTTACATTCTTCTTAAGTGCATATGAGTCATTCTCCAGATCAGATCATATGTTTTGTCAAAAAAAACTCAATAAAATTTTAAAAGATTGAAATAATACAAAGCCTCCTCTCTGACCACAAAGGACTGAAGGTGAAAATCAATAACAGGAAGAGAATTAGAGAATCCATAAATATATAGACGTTAACACACAAAAGGTATTGACAATCAATGGGTCAAAAAATAAATCATAAGGGATGTCAGTAAATATCTCAGGATGAATGAAAACAAGAATACAACATATCAAAGCATAAGTGATGCAGTGAAAGCAGTGCTCATAGGGACGTCTATAGACTTAAGTGCTTACATTAAGAAAGAAGAAAGAGCTAAAATCAAAGACCCAACTGCCCACCTAGAGGACCTAAACAACAGCAAACTAAAACAAAGTCATAAGAAAAGAAATGACAATGATTAAAGCAGAAATAAATAGAGAATTAAAAAATGAGAGCACTTAAAAAAAAGCAGACATTGGTTCTTAGAAAAAAATCAATAAAATTGACAAACCTTTAGGTAGACTGACAAAAAAAAGACACAAATAATTAAAATCAGAAATGAGAGGTCAGACATTATTCGCAGAAATAAAAAGAATCATAAATGTTTCTTTGGTACAAAATTTATATTTTGGGTAGCACATTATCTAATTTAACTTGTATGGTCAGTTTAGTTGAACACCATAAGTACATGGAATCTTTTTTTTTTTTTTTTAACATGGGCAGGCACCGGGAATTGAACCCGAGTCCTCGGGCGTGGCAGGCAAGCATTCTTACCTGCTGAGCCACCGTGGCCCAGTACATGGAATCTTGAGTAGGGTGTGAGATCTTGTTGGTTTGTCCAGGTTACTGTGATCCCCTGATATATCCCAGAATACTCTGGGCAACGAAGAAAGAAGTATTTGAAAAGTCCCCTTGGGGGACTGGGGAGAAAGGAAGAAATATTCAACTTCCCCGTTTCAAGAATTCCTGTTATTCTCGCAAACAGTGGAGCAACCAAATCAAAGGCTGAACACTTGATCTTGGGGTTCACCCCTATGAGACTTATCCCTACAAAGGATAGGCTAAGCCTATTTATAATTATGCCTAATAGTCACCCCCAGAGAACCTCTTTTGTTGCTCAGATGTGGCCTCTCTTTCTATGCCAACTTGGCAGATAAACTCATTTCCCTTCCCATTACATGGGACATGACTCCCAGGGGTGTAAATCTCCCTGGCAACGTGGGGCAGAATCACTGGGATGAGCCAGGACCCAGCATCATGGGATTGAGAAAGCCTCCTTGACCAAAAAGGGGAAGAGAGAAATGAGAATCAATTGATGCAGAAAAGGCATTTGACAAAACCCAGCATCCTTTTCTAAAGAAACACTTAGAAAAATAGGAATAGAAGGAAACTTCTGCAACATGATAATGGGCATATATGAAAATCCCATTGCTAAGATCATACTCAATAGTGAAATACTGAAAGCTTTCCCTCTAAGATCTGGAATAAGACAAGTATGCCTACTATCACCACTGTTACTCAACATTGTACCGGAAATTCTAGCCAGGGCAATTAAGCATCATCTGCTAGCTTCTTCTCCTGGTTTCCTGTTTCATGAAGCTCCCCAGGAGACATTTTCCTTCTTCATCCCCAAAGGTTTGGCTGGTGGACTTCTGCTTCTCATAGCTATGTCGTTCTGCTCTGCTCTCTCTGAATCTCTCATTCTCCAAAATGTTTCCTCTTTTAAAGGACTTCAGAAACTAATCAAGACCCACCCAAATGGGTAGAGACACATTTCCCCCAATCCATAAACCAGAGCTTAACAACCACTCTTGATTAAATCACATCTCCAGGGAGATGATCTGATTACAGTTTCAAACATACAGTATTGAATAGGGATTATTCTGCCTTTATGAAATGGGATTTTGATTAAAACATGGCTTTTCTAGGGGACATACATCCTTTCAAACCAACACAGAGATCAATACCCCCAAATCAGTAGCATTTCTATACACTGCTAATGAGTAGTCTGAGGGGGAAAAAAAAAATCAAGAAAAAAATCCCATTAACAACTTTAACTAAAAGAATCAATATCTAGGAATAAATTTAACCAAAGATGTAAGGGAGTTGTTCTAGTTTGCTAGCTGCCGGAATGCAATATACCAGAAACGGAATGGCTTTTAAAAGGGGGAATTTAATTAGTTGCTAGTTTATAGTTCTAAGGCCAAGAAAATGTCCAAATTAAAACAAGTATAAAGAAATGTCCAATCAAAGGCATCCAGGGAAAGATACCTTGGTTCAAGAAGGCCAATGAAGTTCAGGGTTTCTCTCTCAAATGAGAAGGCACATGGCGAACACAGTCAGGACTTCTCTCTCGGCTGGAAGGGCACATGGTGAACACAGCGTCACTGCTAGCTTTCTCTCCTGGCTTCTGGTTTCATGAAGCTCCCCGGGAGGCGTTTTCCTTCTTCATCTCCAAAGGTCGCTAGCTGGTGGACTCTCTGCTTCGTGGTGCCGCAGCATTCTCTGCTCTCTCTGAATCTCTCATTCTCCAAAATGTTTCCTCTTTTGTAGGACTTCAGAAACTAATTAAAACCCACTCAAATGGGTGGAGACATGTCATCACCTAATCCAGCTTAACAACCACTCTTGACTAAATCACATCAACCAGGGAGATGATCTCATTACAGTTTCAAATATACAGTATTGAATAGGGATTATTCTACCTTTATGAAATGGGATTTATATTAAAACATGGCTTTTCTTAGGGGGCATACTTCCTTTCAAACCAGCACAGGAGTTCAAAGAAGACTTAAATAAATGGAAAGACATTCCATGCTTATAGATTAGAAGACTAAATATTAAGATATAATTCTTCCCAAAACAATGTACAGACTCAACACAACCCCAATCAAAATTCCAACAGCTTTCTTCGCAGAAATTGAAAAGCCAATCATCAAATTTATTTGGAAGGGTAAGTGGCTCCTATATAGTCGAGACTATCTTGACAAAGAAAAGTAAAGTTGGAGGATTCACACTTCCTTACTTTAAACCCTGTTACAAAGGTACAGTGTCAAAACAGCATGGTGTTGGCACAAGTATAGCTATGTGGACCAATTTAATTGAATTGAGATTTCAGAGATAGACCCTCACATCTATGGCCAATTGATTTTTTAAAAAATATTTTTATTTAAGAAAAAAAGCAGTACACTTAGAACCACCAAAAATGAGTATCTTAGTTAGCTTAACCATAGGCATACTTAAATAAAGTATTTAAAAAGTCATAAACCAGTAAGTTCCATAAACCAATTTAAAATTAAGGGAACAAGGAAAAAATCTGCAAATTCGGATAGCAAAGTTCTTAAATTCTAAATATTTAAACAATAACTTAAATATCATTTGATCAGCTGTCAAAACTGTGAATGTTCTCAAAATATCAAGTAGAAAGTTCTTACAAATATCTGCATTGCTGTAGTAATGATCTATGTTACTAAACAGTTTCCTTATTTTAGGAAAATATGAAGATAAAAATATTTTTACAATTAACATATGAAAATCTTAACCACCTAAAATGGATATCTTAGTTAGCTTATCCATAGGCAATTTAAAAAAACTAGGGCAGTGCAACAGTGGCTCTCTCTCATGCCAGAGACCAGGGTTCGATTCCCAGTGCCTAACCATGCAAAAAAAAAAAAAAAACTAAGTAATCACTATAAAACCTGTTTGTACAATATGTTTCATAAACCAATTTAAAATTAAAACAAGGAAGGAAAAAAATCTATACATACAGATATCAGTTACTTGAATTCTAAATATTAACAGTATCTTAAATACCATTTGATTAACTATCAAAATTGTACATTCTCAAAATATCAAGTAAAAAGTTACTACAAATATCAACTTTGCTATAGTAGTGAGCAATTTACTAAACATTTTCAAATTTTTTATTTCAGGAATTTATTTTATCTAATATTACTATAACTGCCTATAGTTTTTTAAATCATTTTTTAGTTGTAAAATATAGCATACATATACAAAGAAAAAAATCAATTATTTTCAAAGCACACTTCAACAGGCAGCTACAGACCAGTTCCCAGAGTTTGTCATGGGTCACCATGCCCTCACCTCACATTGTTCCTTCTAGCTGCTCCAAAACACTGACGGCTTTATCAGAATCATAATAATGGAATCATACAGTATCTGCCCTTTTGTGTCTGACTTATTTCACTTAGCATTATGTCCTCAAGTTTCATCCATGTTGTCATATGTTTCGAGACATCATTTTGTCTAAATGCTGTATAATATTCCATCACATGTATATACCACATTTTGTTTACACATTTGTCTGTTGATAGGCCCCTGGATAGTTTCCATCTCCTGGCAATTGTGAATAGTGCTGCTATTAACATGGGTGTGCAAATGTCTGTTTGTGTCACTGCCCTCAACTCTTCTGGGTATATACTGAGTATTGGTATTGCCAGGTCATAGGGCAACTCAATATTTAGTTTTCTGAGTAATCACCAAACTGATTTCCACAATGGCTGAACCATTTTACATTCCCACCAACAGAGAATAAGTGTTCCAATTTCTCCACATTTTCTCCAACATTTATGTTTCCTGTTTAATAGCAACCATTCTTATAGGTGTGAGGTGATATCTCATTGTCGTCTTAATTTGCATTTCTCTTATAATCAGTGAAGATGAGCAGCTCATCATATGCTTTTTAGCCATCTGTATATACTCTTCAGAAAAATACTTGTTCATTTTCTCTGCCCATTTTATAATTGGTTTGTTTGTTCTTTTGCTTGTCAGCTGTAAAATTTCTTTATGTACATAGGATAACAAGCCTTTATCCGATATGTAGTTTCCAAATATTTTCTCCCATTGAGTTGCTGCATCTTTACCTTTTTTTACAAAGTCCTTTAAGACACAGAAGCTCTTGACCTTAAGGAGTTCCCATTTGTCTATTTTTCCTTTCATAGCTTGTGCTTTAGGTGTAAAGTTTAAGAAGCTACCTCCTATTACTGGATCTTGAAGATATTTCCCTGCAATTTTTTCAAGTAGTTGTATGGCACTGGCTGTTACATTTAGGTCTTTGATTCATTTTGAATTAAATTTTGTACAGTGTCCTCATATTTTTTTTAAATTTCTGTGTGGTCAGTAATAATGCCTCTCCTCTCATTTCTAATTTTATATGTTTGCATCTTTTCTCTTTTTTTCTTTATTAGTCTAGTTAAGGATTTGTCAATTTTAGAATTGATGTCCAAAGCACAAGCAATGAAAGAAGAAATAGATAAATGGGACCTACTCAAAATTAAGTGCAAAGAACTTTGTGATCAAAGGACTTTGTCAAGTAAGTAAAAAGGCAGCTTACTCAATGGAAGAACATATTTGGAAACCATATATCTGATAAGGGTTTAATATCCAGAAGATATAAAGAAATCCTACAACTCCAAAACAAAAACAAAAACCCTAATTAAAAATGAGCAGAAGACTTGAATAGACACTTTTTCAAAAAGGAAATACAAATGCTAAAAAGCATATGGAAAGATGCTCAACTTCACTAGGTATTAGGGAAATGCAAATCAAAACCAGGAGATAGTTTCTGTTCACCACCTTCCCAATCCCTCAGCATTGGTGACCATGAAGGTGGAGCTCTGGAGTTTCAGCTCAGGTCCAACAGGGAAGGTTTTCCTATTTCTTAATGCAAAATGCGAGTTGGCATTCCTTTAAAAAAGGAACCCTTGGTAGATAAACTGGACTGTCCTCTACAGAAGAAAGCATAAAAAGGGTCAGTTAGAAGAAATGCAAAAGAAAAGAGCTCACTGTGCAGTTAAATTCCAGAGGGCTATCACTGCTGCATCTCTTGCTGATATGGCCAAGAGGAATCAGAAACCAAAGTTAGAAAGACTCAATGAGAATAAGCTATCAGGATTGCCAAAGAAGTTAAAAAGCCTAAGCAACTATCTAAAAAGACAGCAATGGCTGCTGCCAAGGCTCCCACAAAGGCAGCACCCAAACAAAAGAATGTGAAGCCTGTGAAGGTTTCTGCTCTCTGAGATGGTGGAAAATGCTAAGTTGGCAGATCAGATTTTTAAATAAGAGATGACTAACTCAGAAAAACAAAAATAGTAAAACAGGAATACTATTTCACATCTACTAGAATAGCCACCATAAAAAAAAATAGAAATCTACAAATGTTGGACAGGATATGTGCAGCCACTTTGGAAGACAGCTTGGGAGCTCCTCAGGAAGCTAAGTATAGAATGGCCATATGATCCAGCAATCCCACCACTAGATATATGCTTGGAAGAGCTGAAAGCAGGGACATGAACAGATATTTATTACTGATGTTCATAGTGGCAGCATTCACAATCACGAATAGATGGAAACAACCCAAGGGTCCATCAATTGCTGAATGGATAAACAAAATTTGATATATACATATGATGGAATATTATTCTGATACATGCAAAAACATGGATGAATCTTGAGGACATTATGTTCAATGAAACAAACCAGACACAAAAAGATAAATATTGTATGATCTTATTAACATGAACTAATCATAATGAATAAACTCTTGGAGTTAAAATCTAGAGTACAGGTTACCAGGAGATAGAATGAGGGTAGAGAATGGGGAGCCAATGCTTAATTTGTACAGAATTTTTAATAAGATTAATTGTTAATGTTTGGAAATGGTTAGAGGAGATAGTAATACATTACTGTGAGTGTAACTAATACTGCTGAATTATGGATATGATTATGGTTGAAAGTGAATGTTTAGGGTCATGTATATCACTAGAAGAAAAGCTAGAAGATAAAACATGGGACTGGATAACATAGTGAGCCCTATTGTTGACAATGACTGTGGTTAATTGTACAAATACAGGAATGTTCTTCCATGAACTAGAACAAATGTACATCTCTATTATAAGGTGTTAATAGGATGGTGTTCCAGTTTGCAAGCTGCTGGAATGTTATATACCAGAAACAGAACAACTTTTAAAAAGGGGAATTTATTAACTTGCAAGTTTATAGTTCTAAGGACATGAAAATGTCCAAACTAAGGCACCAACAAGAGGTTACCTTCACCCAAGAGAGGCTGATAAAGTTTGGGGTTTCTCTCTCAGCAGAGAGGGTACATGGTGGAGTCTGCTAGCTCTCTCTGCTTCTTTTTTCATGAAACTCCCCCGGGGGTATTTTCCTTCTTCATCTGCAAAGGTCTCTCGCTGCATGGGCTCTGAAGCTTTTTTCCAAAATGGTTTCCTCTTAAAGGATTCCAGTAAGCAACCCCACCTTGAATCTCCATGGAAACCATCTAATCAAAAGTTACCACCCACAACCTTCCTGGCAACGTGGGACAGAAATCCTAGAATGAGCTGAGACTCAGC
>PVIY010030754.1:0-30679 GCA_004026745.1 Myrmecophaga tridactyla | reverse complement strand
CCAATTGATCATTTGAGTGCATGGGTAAAAGAATTCACTGCCTTTGTCTGGCGACATATCTAATAAAATAATAGTTATGTATATTATGGTATATTTATTTGATATATTCTGCAGCTGGGAAAAATGATCCTTATGAAAACTAGTAGAAATATGAAAGAACTCTTATGGTGTGTTCAATTTTAACAGAATGCAAATGTTTATATACAGTATGATTTCAATTCTTCAAAGATATACTAAAAAATAAAAAGTACCAGTAGAGAATACATTAAGATGATAATAACAGGGCTGTTAGGGTGGTGAGAGTATGGATATTTTTGTTGCTTTTCCCTACTTTCGACATTTTTGTGGTATTGTTATATTACTTTTAAAATGGAAATGTAATTGAATTTTTGGGTTGGGGATTTGTTGGGGTTTTGTTTTTTTCACAATTTTTCCCCAGATTTTCTCGAATTCTACTAAACCTCTGAAGACTTGATAAAACTAGATATCATAACCTTAAAGTAATATTTTAAGAAAAAAATTGGGTAAATTATCGGTGAAAATGCTCATGATAAAATGTGACGTGAAAGAAAGCTGAGTATGAACTGTTTTATCCAATATGATTCTGACTTGTTTAAAAAATATTTGTATTAAAATAAGGCTTGAGGGGGTGCAAAGGTAGTTCAGCAGTAGAATTCCCACCTGCCATGCAGGAGACCCAGGTTCAATTCCCAATCTATGCACTTCCCAAAAACAAACAAGCAAACGAACAAGTGAAAAACCAAACAAAAGCAAAAAATTCAACAAATGGTGCTGCAACAAGAGGTACTCACATGGAAAAAGAATGAAATATGACTCCCATCATACAGCATACAAAAAAATAGATAAATTAGGCTTGAAAGTCTTAGATATGACACCAAAAGCACCACCAACAACAGAAAAAATTAGATAAATTGGACTTCACCAAAATTTAAACATTCATACTTCAAATTTCACCACCAAGAAAGTAAAAAGACAACCCATTCTCCAAGCCCAGAAGTGGGAGAAAATATTTGTAAATCCTGTATCTGATAAGGGACTTGTATCCAGAATATATAAAGAACACTTACAATTCAACAATAAAAGATAAATTCGATTTAAAATTTAAAAAAAAAGGATGTAGGTAGACTTTTCTCCAAAGAAGATGTACAAATGGCCAATAAACACATGAAAAGATACTCAGCACCATTCGTAATTTGGGAAATACAAATTAAAACCATAATGAGATACATACTCACACCTAATAGGATGGCTAAAATAAAAAAGACAGATAATAACTAGTGTGAGCAAGGATATAGAGAAGTTGGAACACCGCCTCCCCATCTGCTATATTGCTGGTGTAAAATGTTACAACTACTTTGGAAAAGAATTTAGTAGTTCCTCAAATGTTTAAATATATTTACCATATTACCTAGCAATTCCAGGCCCAGGAGAAATGAAAGCATACATACACACAAAAACTTGACCCCACAAGTGTTTCTAGCAGCAATATTCATATTAGCCAAAACAATGTAAACAATCCAAACATCCCATCTTCTGATCAATGGATAAACACAATGCGGTATATCCATACAATGAAATGTTACTTGGTCATAGCAAGTAATGAAGTTCTGATACATGCTACAACATGAATGAACTTAAGAATGTTATGCAAAGTGAAGATAATGATCAAAAAAGACCTCATATTGTATGATTTTATTTATATAAAATGTCCAGAGTAGGCAAATATTTGTTAGAGACAGAAATTTCTATTTCTAGAGAAATTTCTCTGGAGATAGAAAGTAGATTCAGTTACTGCCCAGAACTGGGGGTTAGGAAGAGCGGAGAATGGGAAGTGACTGCTAATGGGCACAGAATGTCTTTCGGAGGTGATGAAAATGTTCTAAAATTAGACTGTTGATAGTTGCACAACTATGTTTTAAAATTAGGTAGTTGCAGATGGTGGAATACTATAGGCTGAGTTCACCCCTGCTCCATAGAACAACTAGAGAAGTGACAGAAAAACGACTGGGACAGCGGTTCCAGGGTGAGTGACCTGCGACGGTCTTATACACAATATAGAGAGATCCTAGATAAAAAAGCTGAGGAATTGGGATGCAAGGAATGGTGTGATTGGGCTCAGTCAGGACTTCACTGAAGACAAAAGGTCATGCCAGGAAAGTGCCTGCCCCCATAGCTAGCTTAGAATATCAGTCCCCTCAGCTCCACAGCCTGGAGCTCCCTTGGGGAACCCGAAACCAGTAAACAGCTTTCCCTGTTCATAGAGATCATCCAGCTTGTGCACTGAGCCTACCGCTCCACTTTCTATATGGGGACCTTGAGCCCTCAGGATGGCACAGACAGGAAGGTAGGGACAAGGATGCAAGCCATGCTATGCCCCAGGTCCTCACTCTTCAAGCCCCACACCGTACCCCCATACCCCCATGCTCCACATTCCCTTGATGCACCCCACCCCTCCAGGCCATGCCCTGTCCTGTGCCCCTGTGCCCCCCCACACAATCTTCAACACACACCCAAATAAATACAAAACTTAAGATGACTGAGGGAAATCAACTTTCAAAATAACCCTATCAAGAGAAACAAATGCTTCAAAGCCAACAGAAAATCACAAAGCATATGAAAATGCAGGCAATACTGCCCACGAATGTCCAAATTAAAACACCAGAGGAGACAGACATTGGAAAAACTAATTAAAGAAGTTCATTCAACTCTCCTAAATAAGTTCAATGGGTTGGCTACTGACATAAAAGACATAAAGAAGAATTTGAAAGAAAAATAGTAGATATCACAGAGATGAAAGATACTGGATATAAAATTAAAAATATATTAGTGACGCATAACAGCAGACTTGAAAAGGCAGAAGAAAGAATAAGCAAACTACAGGGCAGGAAAATTGAATTTGAACACTCAAAAGAAAAGATGGCAAGAAAGATGGAAAAATTTGAATTGGATCTCAGAGAAATGATGGAACAAAAACCACACAAATATAAGAATCATTGGTGTCCCAGAAGGAGAAGAGAAAAGTAAAGGGCTAGGAAGATTAGTTGAGGAGATAATGGGGAAATTTTCCCAACCATTATAAAAGACATAAATATGCAAATCAAAGAAGTCCAAAGTGTTGTGGGGTGCACTGAAAGAGAGACCACACAATTCAAAACTGCAAGCCAATTTGGAGTCTTTATTAGCTGGTCAGCGACTGCCTCAGAAACCTCCAAGAAGGAAAATTCAGAGAGTAGCCCCTAGAGGTTTTCAAGGTATGCTTATAAAGGCTAAAATTATGTTGTGGTTTTGCAGTTGCTATCAAGCAAGTGTATCATAGAAGCAGAAAAATGCCATTAGCTGTTGCCAAAACACATCCCATTCTCTCAGTTTCTTAACATTGGTTATTGTTTTACTCTTGAGGACATTCCGCCCCAATGTTGTGGGGATTTTCCCTGCTTGGGCCTGATTGATTGCTCCTGGCCCCCCACACAAAGAACCCCAAATAGAATAAATACAAATAGGCCTATACTAAGACACATACTTATCAGTTTGTCAAATGTTGAAAAGAAGCACAAAGTCCTGAAAACTGCAAGAGAAAAGTGATTTGCTACATACAAGGGACACCACATAAGACTGAGTTCAGACTCCTCAATAGGCACCATGGAAGTCAGAAGGCAGTGGTATGATATATTTAAGATTCTCAAAAAGAAAAACTTCCTACCAAGAATTCTTTATCCAGCCAAGTTGTCCTTCAAAAGTGATGGAGAGATTAAATTTTCACAGACAGATAAAGGCTGGAGAACTTGTCAACAAGAAACTGGGCCTACAAAAAATACTAAAGGGAGCTCTGTTGGCTGGGGAAAAAAAAAGACCAGAGAGGGAGCTACAAAAGAAGGCACAAAATTGAAGAGTACCAGTGTGCTGGTTTGAAAGGATGTATGTCCCTAGAAAAGCCATGTTTTAATCAAAATCCCATTTCATAAAGTAGAATAATCCCTATTCATCACTGTGTGCTTGAAACTGTAATCATATCATCTCCCTGGACAATATGATTTAATCAAGAGTGGTTATTAAACTGGATTAGGTGACAACATGTCTCCACCCATTTGGGTGGGTCTTGATTGGTTTACTAGAGTCCTATAAAAGAGGAAACATTTTGGAGATTGAGAGATTCAGAGAGAGCAGAGCAGAACGACATAGCCACAAGAAGCAGAGTCCACCAGCCAGTGACCTTTGAAGATGAAGAAGGAAAATGTCTTCTGGGGAGCTTCATGAAACAGGAAGCCAGGAGAAGAAGCTAGCAGATGATGCCATGTTTGCCATGTGGCCTTCCAGCTGAGAGGCGAGCCCTGACCATGTTCACCTTGTGCCTTTCCAGATAAGAGAGAAATTCTGACTATGTTCGCCATGTGCCTTCTCACTTGAGAGAGAAACTCTGAACTTCATCTGCCTTCTTGAACCAAGGTATCTTTCCCTGGATGCCTTTGATTGGACATTTCTATAAAACTTGTAGTTGGAACATTTTCTCAGCTTTAGAACTGTAAACTAGCAACTTATTAAATTCCCCTTTTAAAAAGCCATTCCATTTCTTGCATATTGCATTCCGGCGGCTAGTACCCTAGAAAGACCATGTTTTAATCCTAATCCCATTTTTAAAGACAGCTGTTTCTTCTAATCCCTATTCAGTACTGTATGTTTGAAACTGTAATTAGATCACCTCCCTGGAGATATGACTCAATCAAGAGTGGTTGTTAAGATGGATTAGGTGAAGACATGTCTCCACCCATTCGGATGGGTCTTGATTAGCTTACTGGAATCCTATGAAAGAGGAAACATTTTGGAAAATGCAGGAGAGTCAGAGAGAGCATAGAAGAATAACATAGCCATGAGAAGCAGAGAGTCCACCAGCTAGTGACCTTTGGAGATGAAGAAGTAAAACGCCTCCCTTCTTCATCCATCATGAAGCTGGGGAGCTTCATGAAACAGGAAGCCAGGAGAGAAAGCTAGCAGATGACACTGTGTTCACCATGTGCCCTTCCAGCCGAGAGAGACACCCTGACTGTGTTCACTATGTGCCTTTTTCTTGAGAGAGAGAGACCTCGAACTTCATCAGCCTTCTTGAATCAAGGTATCTTTCCCTGGATGCCTTAGATTGGACATTTCTAGAGACTTCTTTAGTTGGAACATTTTCATGGCCTAAAAACTCTTAACTTGCAGTGTATTAAATTCCTCTTTTTAAAAGCCATTCCATTTCTGGTAACATTACATTCTGGCAGCTAGCAAACTAGAACAACAAATAAGGGCAACTCAAAGGATAAACAGAAAAAGAGGGAAAAGAATATACAGATCTGACAAATAAAAAACAAAGGATAAGTAGTTATATTCAAGAAATGCCTTTACGTTAATAAATGTTAATGAACTAAACTAACCAATTAAAAGATACAGATTGACAGAATGGATTATGAAATAGGATCCATCTGTATGCTGCTTACAAGAGACTCAATTTAGACCCAAGGATATAAATAGATTGTAAGTGAAGGGATAGAAAAAGATGTTTCATGCAAGCTGTAACCAAAAGCAAGCAGGAGTAGCTATACTAATATCAAACAAAATAGACTTTAAATGTAACGATGTCATAAGAAACAAGGAAGGACACTACATATAAATAAAAGTGACAATTCACCAAGAAGAAACAACAATCATAAATGTTTATGCTCCTAATCAAGAACCTCTGAAGTACATGGGACAAACATTGGCAAAACTGAACGGAGCAATAGATGTTTCAACAGTAATAGTGGGAGGTTTTAATACACCACTCTCCTCTAAAGATAGAACAGCCAGATAGAGGATTAACAAGGAAAGAGAACTTAACAATTTGATAAATGAATTAGACTTAACAGACATATATAGATCACTACATCCTGAAACACCAGGATATACATTCTTTTCTAGTGCTCATGGAACGTTCTCCAGGATTAATCATATGCTGGGGCACAAAAACAGATCTTTAAAAACTTTTTTAATTGAAATTATTCAAAGCACTTTCTTTGATCACAATAGGATGCAACTGGAAATTAATAACCATCAAAGAACCAGAACTTTCACAAATATATGGAGATTAAATAACATACTCTTAAAGAACCAGTGGGTCAAAGAAGAAATTTCTAGGGAAACTGGAAAATATCTGGAGATGAATGAAAATGAAAATACAGCATATGAGTACTTATAGGACATGGCAAAGGCAGTGTTGAGAGGGAAATTTATGGGACTAAATGCCTATATTAAAAAAAGAAGAAAGATAAAAAATTGAGGACTTAACTGCTCACCTGGTGGAATTAGAGAAAGAACAGCAAATTAACTCCAAAGCAAATAAAAGTAGAGAATAACAAAGATTAAAGCTGAAATAAATGAACTGAAGAACAACAACAAAAAAACACTATAGAAAGAATCAATAAAACCCAAAGTTGGTTCTTTGAGAAAATCAGTAAAATTGACAGACTCCTAACTGGGCTGACAAAGAAAAAAAGAGAGAGGATGCAAATAAACAAGATCAGAAATGAGAGGGCGTTCATTACCACAGACCATGAAGAAATAAAGAAAGATACTATGAACAACTATACTCCAGTAAGCTAGACAACTTAGATGAAATGGACAAATTCCTAGAAGCACAAGAATAACCTACAATGACTCAAGAAGAAATAGAAGATCTCAGCAAACCATCATATGTAAAAAGATTCAATCAGTCATCAAATATCTTCCTACAAAGGAAAGCCCATGGCCAGATGGCTCCACAGAGGAATTTTATCAAACATTAATACCAGTCCTTCTCAACCTCTTTCAAAAAATTGAGGAAAAAGGAACACTACCTAACTAATTTTATGAGCCAACATCACTCTACTACCAAAACCAGGTAGAGATGCTACAAGAAAGGAAAACTATAGGCCAATTTTCTTAATGAGCTTAGATGCAAAAATTCTCAACAAAGTAGTAATGAATTGAATCCCATGACACATTAAAATAATTATACACCACCACCAAGTGGGGTTTATGCCAGAAATGCAAATGTGGGTCAACACAAGAAAATCAATCAATGCAATACAACATATTAACAATACAAAGGGAAAAATCACATGATCTCTTGATTGATGCTTAAAAAGTATTTGGCAAAACTCAGCTTCTTTTTCTGATAAAACAATTCAAAATGTAGGAATCAAAGGAAACTTCCTCAATATGATAAAAGGCATATATGAAAACTGATAGCCAACATCATACTCAATGGGGCAAGACTGAAAGCCTTCCCCATAAAATCGGGAATGAGACAAGGATGCCCTCTGTTACCACTATTATTCAACACTGCACTAGAACTTCTAACTAGAGCAATCAGGCAGGAAAATGAACTAAAGTCTTCCAAACTGGAATGGAAAAGTTAAAACTTTCATTATGTGCAGATGAGATGATACTATACTTGGAAAACTCTAATAAATCTATAACAAAGCTTCCTGAGCTAATAAACAAATTCAGCAAAGTGGCAGGATACAAGATTACTGTGCAAAAATCAGTAATGTTTTTATACACAAGCAATGACCTAAATGAGGAGACAATTAAGGAAAAAAAAATAGTTCAAAATAGTGACTAAAAGAATCAAGTATCTAGGAATAAGCTAAACCTGGGATGTAAAGATCTGTACACAGAAAAGTACAAAATATTGCTAAAAGAAATCAAAGCAGATCTAAATACGTGGAAAGACATTCCCTGCTCATGGACAGGAAGGCTAAATATAGTTAAGATGTCAATTGAACCCAAATTGATCTACAGATACAATGCAATAAAAATTCCAACAACCTACTTTGAAGACTTGGAAAAGCTAGTTATCAAATTCATTTAGAAGGGAAAGAGACCTTGAATTACTAAAAAATATTTCTAAAAAAGAAGAACGAAGTGGGAGGACTAACACTTCCTTATTTTAAAGCTTAATATAAAGCCATAGTGGTCAAAACAGTGTGGTACGGGTACAAAGATAGAAGTATTGACTAATGGAATCAAATTGAGGATGCAGAGATAGATGGCCAAATCTATGGTCAACTGATCTTCTACAAGGTCCCCAAATCCACTGAACTGAGACAGAATAGTCCTTTCAATAAATGGGCAGGGTTGAATGGATATCAATAGCCAAAAGAATGAAAGAGGATCCTTACCTTATACCATATATAAAAATTGACTCAAAGTGGATCAAAGACCTAAATATCAGAGTGAGTACCATAAAAACCTAAAACAAAATATAAGGAAACCTAGTAATAAGAGGTAGCTTCTTAAACTTTACACCCAAAGCACAACAATGAAAGAAAAATTAGATAAATGGGAACTCCTCAAAATCATATGCTTTTGTACCTCAAAAGATGTTTTCAAAAAGATGAAAAGGCAGCCAACTAAATGGAAGAAAATATTAGGAAATCACACATCAGACAAAGGTTTGATATCTGTATACATAAAGAAATCATGCAACTCAACAGCAAAAGAACAAACAACCCAATTATAAAATGAGCTAGAGATATGAATAAGCATTTTTCCAAAGAGCAAATACAGATGGCTAAAAAGCACATGAAAAGAGGCTCATTTTCATTAGGTATAAGGAAATGCAGATCAAGACTATAATGAGTTACTACCTCACACCTATAAGAATGGCTGCCATTAAACAAACAGGAAACTACAAATGTTGGAAAGGATGTGGGGAAATTGGGACACTTATGCACTGTTGGTGGGAATGTATAATGGTACAACTGCTATAGACGACAGTCTAGCAGTTTCTCAGAAAACTAAATATCAAGTTGCCATATGACCTGGCAATACCACTACTTGGTATATACCCAGAAGAGATGAATGCAGTGACATAAGCAGACATTTGCACATTAGCTAATGAGGTTGAATTTAAATGTAAGGGAATAGATAGAAATGAAGACATTTCATTAGTGGGTCTATAAGTTATATTGCCATATTGGAGGAAAACATGATTGAAAGGGGTTGTACAGACTTATATGTTCAACCGATTAACCCTACAAATATAAATAATTTCTTGCATGAACTACTTCAAAGGTATGAATCTTTTACAAAGAGTGTATAATTTGGGGGTTTAGGGGGGAAACTGCTATTGCATGCTATGGGCTATGTTTAACAGGAAAACATCAATAGTACCACAGCAATACTAGGGGAAAACAATGAGGGGAGGGACAAGAGTCAAGGGGAGGTTTGGATTTTCTGTTTGGTGAGTGTATGTTTATTGGTTATTTTTCTCTTGGGAACAATGAACTTATCTAAAGGTGAGAGTGCTGAGGGGCTTTTGACTTTGGACATTATACATGATGGCTGAAGGATACAATGAACGAGAAGTAGAATGGCGAAGAAATGTGTATAAATATGATCGAATATTGTGTTGCTACAAAAAGGAGCGAAGTTGCAAGGCATGCAACATTGTGAATGAGCCTGTGGGACATTTGGTGAGGCAAAATAAGTCAGAAACAAAAAAGAAAACATTGAGTGGTCTCATTTAGAAAATACTTATAAGAAAATTGGGGCCTAGAGCTTAAGCTCTTAAAGAAGTCACATTTAGTCCAGAGAGGTAATTGCTATTTCTGGATTATGAGAAACTGTGTTATATTTGTATAACCCAGTATTTAGAGATAAGAATGAAGCCGATCAGGTCAGGATTAAGGTAATTCAGAATACAGGGGTAAGGAAGATATTGTCTGTATTTTAGAACCGCACCTACTCTATGAAACTATAGGAAGTAAGGTTTATTTTGTCCAGAACCTAAATTTTCTGTAGCACACAATTTAAGTCAACCTGTCTGGATAGATCATTTAAACAACCCAAACACAGAGAGCCCAGAATAAGAATGAGGGCCTTTAATCCTGTATAGCTAATATAATGCCTAGATACATCCCAGACTATATGAAACATATAACCAAAAAGGATTGGCAAAATCCCTTGTGGGATGGGAGAAAAAATATGGAACTATTAAACTTTACCACCAGGGAAACCCCTGATACTGTGTCAAACATTAGGGGCACACAAATCAATAGGCCAAGCCCTTGATCTTGAGGCTTGCTCTTATGATGCTTATTTATGTAGCAGAGAAGCTTAGCCTACCTATATGTATACCTAAGAGTAACTTCTGGAGGACCTCTTTTGTTGCTCAGATGTGGCTTATATATAAGCTCAAGTTTGCAAGTGAAATAATTACCCTCCCCCCTTCATGGGACATGAAATCCAGAGGTGAATGTCTCCCTGGTGGTGTGGGAGATGACTCCCAGGGATGAGCCTGGCCCTGGCACCATGGGATCAACAATGCCAACCTGACCAAAAGGGAGGAAAGAAATATAATAAATAAGGCATCAGTGATTAAAAGAGTTCAAATAGAGTCAAGAGGTTACTCTGGAGGTCACTTTTATGCAAGCTTCTGTTAGTCATTGCTACTTATAATAGTTTGCCAAACCCCAACCAAAACCATTCCTGCCATACCTAAAGAACACCTAGGGCATTATATGAGATACAACAAAGGTTCCATGCACTAGGATAACTTTCCAGAAACCTACAGTCTCCAGATGAGTCCCTAGACCAGATAATTCCTGAAATGCAAAGGGCCCAGCCTCTCCAGAACATCAACTATTCCCATCCCCCTACCCTATATTATCAACAGACCCTTTCAACATAAAAAAGTTTGAACGGGCATAGCTCAAATACCACTAAAGAGTAGGAGAAAGATTAAAGGTTATGGGGGAATTATATAGAGAAGGTAGTACTTAACAAAATAGTATGATTGCTGAATCATATTATTATTTCTTTCAGTCTCCAGTGTCTTGGAGCAGCTAGTAGTAAAAACCTAAAATTGTGGACTTGTAACCCATATCAAAGTTTGAAATCTGTTCTACAACTAATAGTTATGGTGTGCTTTGAAATTTATTGCTTTTTTGTATATATGTTATTTTTCATAAAAATAGGAAAGAAGTCTATTGTGATGATAAATGCACAGCTATATAAGGATATTGTGAACCACTGATTATACACTTTGGATGATTGCATGGTATGTGAATATTTAATGTATATCAATAAAAAATCAGAAAAAGAAATAAATCATACAACTCAACAACGAAAGAACAAACAACCCAATTATAAAATGGGCTAAAAATATGAATAGGCATTTTTCCAAAGAGCAAATACAGACGACTAAAAAGCCCATGAAGAGATGCTCATTTTCATTAGTTATAAGGGAAATGCAGATCAAGACTACAATGAGACACCACCTCATACCTGTAAGAATGGCTGCTATTAACTACAAATGTTGGAGAGGATTTGGAGAAATTGTAACAATTATTCACAGCTGTTGGGAATATATAATGGTATAGCCATTGTGGAAGACAGTTTGGCAGTACCTTAGAAAACTAAATATTGAGTTGCCCTAGAACGCTGCAATACCACTACTCAGTATATACCTGGAAGAGCTGAAAGCAGTGACACAAAGACATCTGCACACCAATGTTCATAGGGGCATCATTCACAATTGCCAAAAGATGGAAACAATCTGTGTGCTCATCAACAGATGAGTGGATAAACAAAATATGGTAAATATATATAATGGACTCTTATGCAGTAGTGAGAGGAAATGAGGTCCTGAAGCATATGACAACATGGATGAAACTTGAGGACATAAAGCTGAGTGAAATAATCCAGACATGAAAAGATAGATACTGTATGATTTTGCTATTATGACCTTGGTAAAGGTTAACTCAAAGCCTTATAATATAGGATATAGGGGACATAGAGATACAAAGTAGCTAGAGGTGGGCAAACAGAGAGCTAATGAGGTTGATGTTAAATGTAAGGGGATGGATAGAAGTAAATGTCGTTCATTAGTGGGTTTATAAGTCATATTGCCATATTGAAGATGAACGTGATTGAAAAGGGTTGTGTAGAGCCATGTGTGCTGGTTTGAAAGGAAGTATGCCCCCTAAGAAAAGCCATGTTTTGATATAAATCCCATTTCTTAAAGGTAGAATAATCCCTATTCAATACTGTATATTTGAAACTGTAATGAGATCATCTCCCTGGTTGATGTGATTTAGTCAAGAATGGTTGTTAAACTGGATTAGGGGATGTCATGTCTCCACCCATTTAAGTGGGTCTTGATTGGTTTACTGGAGTCCTATAAAAGAGGAAACATTTTGGAGAATGAGAGGTTCAGAGAGAGCAGAGAATGCTGCAGCACCACGAAGCAGAGAGTCCACCAGCCAGCGACCTTTGGAGATGAAGAAGGAAAACGCCTCCCGGGGAGCTTCATGAAACAGGAAGCCAGGAGACAAAGCTAGCAGATGACGCCGTGTTCGCCATGTGCCCTTCCAGCTGAGAGAGAAGCCCTGACTGTGTTCCCCATATGCCTTCTCACTTTAGAGAGAAACCCTGAACTTCATTGGCCTTCTTGAACCAAGGTATCTCTCCCTGGATGTCTTCGACTGGACATTTCTATAGACTTGCTTTAATTGGGACATTTTCTCGGCCTTAGAACTGTAACTCATTAAATTCCCCTTGTTAAAAGCCATTCCGTTTCTGGTACATTGCATTCCAGCAGCTAGCAAACTAGAACACCATGTATCCCATCAATGAACACTACAAATATAAATAAGTTCTTGCATGAACTACTTCATAGTATGAATCTTGTGCAAAGACTAAATAATAGAGGGGCATGGGGGAAAACTACTATTGCATGCTATGGCCAATATTTAATAGGACGACATCAATAGTACTGCAGCAATATGCAGGGTAAATAATTGGTGGGGGCGGGAGGATAAGAGTTAAGGGGAGTGTAAAGAAACAACAAACAGGAGAGATCTGTAAATAGGAGATTTATAAAAGTGTCTCACACAGAAGGAGGAGTTATAATGGAGAAGATAAGATTTAACAAATGAGTATGACTGCTGAATCATTATATCAATATTTCTTTTAATCTTTAGTGTCTTGAAGCAGCAAGAAGGAAAAACCTGAAATTGTAGAACTGTAACCCATATGAAACAGAAATTTGTTCTATAACCACTTCTTACAATGTACTTTGAAATGTATTGCATTTTTGTATATATATTGTTTTTCATAGTAAAAAGTGTTTTAGGGCGGTTTTATGGTGGCTCAGTGGCAGAATTCTTGCCTGCCATGCTGGAGACCCAGGTTTGATTCCCGGTGCCTGCCCATACCAAAAAAAATGGTTTTAAAAAAATAAAGTGTCTCACGCAACCATGGGAATGCAAGAGACCAAAATCCAAAGGCTGTGAAGCTAATAACTCTGATGAAGGGTCTCTACGAACTCAACAGGCGAGGCTCACTGGCTGAAAGAAATGAAAATTCTCTTCACCCTTAAAAGTCTTAAATGATTGGCTCAAATCCCACCAATTGGATTACCTTGTTCACAGGAGGCACACCCTTAGTTGATAATAGATATAATCAGCCACAGCTGCAATCAACTGACTGATGATTTAATAAGCCAGCCTTCTGATTTATCAACCAGCCACAAAATATCCTTGCAGTAACGGTTATGCCAGTGCTTGCCTGACCAGAAACTGGGCACCATCACCTGGCCAGGATGACACCAGAACCTAATCATCAAAAGGAGGTTCGGATTTTCTATTTGGTGAGAGTGCGTTTATCAGTTATTTTTCTCTTTGGAGCAAAGAAAATTGTCTAAAATTGAGAGTATTGATGATTGTACAACTAAGTGAGGATAACGTGAGATTTGGATTGTTTCCTTTGGACATAATCCATGATGCTCAGTGGATGGAGGTGGCTGAAGGATACATTGACTGAGAAGTAGAATGGCAAACTGTGGTGTATCCATATGATGGAATTGTGCACTTGTAGAAAGTAATGATGTTGTGAGGCATGCAATGAGGTAAATGAAACTTAGGGAACATTATGTAGTACAAAATAAGCCAGAAACAAAAGAACATATATTTTATGGTCTCTTTTAGAAAATACTTATAAGAAAATTGGGGCCTAGATCATAAGCTCTTTTAGCTGTCACATTTAGTCTGAAGCCACAAATGTTATTTCTAGATTTTGAGATACTATGCTATATATGTATAACCTGGTATCTCCCTGGAACTTTGGCTACCTTTATGACACCTGTGCCAGTTTGAAACTGTTGTGTTCCCTGGAAAAACCATTTTCTTTAATCCTCATTCAATATTGCTAGGTGGGATCTTTGTTATTATTTCCTTGGAGATGTGGCCACCCAATTGTGGGTGGGAACTCATGGAGATATGTCTCCATCCATTCAAGGTGGGGTTGCTTACTGGAGTCCTTTAAGAGGGAACCATTTTGAAAATTGCTGGCAAAGCCCACAAACCAGAGATCTTTGTATATGCAGAAGGAAAACGCCCCTGCGGAAGCCTTATGAAATGAGGAGAGAAAGCTAGCATACATTGCTATGTGTCTTCCCAGTGGAGAGTGAAACCCCAAACATCATCAGCCCTTTCTTTGGAGTTAAGGTATCTTTCTCGGATGCTTTAGTTTGGACATTTCTATGGCCTTAGAACTGTAAACTGGCTACTTAATAAATTCCTTTTTTAAAAGCTACTCCATTTCTGGTATATTACATTCAAGCAGCTTTAGCAAACTAAAACAACACCTAAGACTCAGAGTTGAAGTTCCACAGCAATAAAAGTCAGCATTAACAGGACTGATTGTAAAAAATCAGAAATGGATAGCACAATACTACCTAACTGTAATACAATAATGTTAGAACACCGAATGAAGCTGAATGTTCTAGTTTGCTAGCTGCCAGAATGCAATATACCAGAAATGGAATGGCTTTTAAAAAGGGGAATTTAATAAGTTGGTAGTGTATAGTTCTAAGACCAAGAAAATGTCCCAGTTACAGCAAGTCTATAGAAATGTCCAATCTAAGGCATCCAGGTAAAAATACCTTGGTTCAAGAAGGCTAATGAAGTTCAGGGTCTTTCTCTCTCTCAAGTGAGAAGGCTCATGATGAACACAGTCAGGGTTTCTCTCTCATCTGGAAAGGCACATGGTGAACAGGGCATCATCTGCTAGCTTTCTCTCCCGGCTTCCTGTTTCATAAAGTTCCCCGGGAGGCGTTTTCCTTCTTCATCTCCAAAGGTTGCTGGCTGGTGGTGTCTGCTTCATGGTGCTACAGCATTCTCTGCTCTCTCCGCATCTCTTTCATTCTCCAAAATATTTCCTCTTGTACAGGACTCCAGAAACTTATCAAGGCCCACCCAAATGGGTGGAGACATGTCATCACCTAATCCAGCTTAACAACCACGCTTGATTAAATCACATCTCCAGGGAGATGATCTGATTACAGTTTCAAACATACAGTATTGAACAAGGATTATTCTGCCTTTGTGAAATGGGATTTAGATTAAAACATGGCTTTTGTTCTCACATTCAGTGAGAACGTGTTCTCACATTCAGTGTGCTGGTTTGAAAGGATGTATGTTGAAAGGGGACATACATCCTTTCAAACCAGCACACTGAATGTGAGAATGATAGAGGGAGGAGGCCTGGGGGCACAAATGAAATCAGAAGGAACAATAGACAATAAAGACTGAGATGGTATAATATAGGAATGCCTAGAGTGTATAATGATAGTGACTAAATGTGCAAATTTAAAAATGTTTCTGCATGAGGAAGAACAAAGGAATGTCGATAATGCAGGGTGTTGAAAATAGATGGTAATTCATATTTTAAAACTTTAACATATGTGTGAGACAAGCAAAAAATATTTATTTGGTACAAAATTTATATATTGACTAGTGCATTTCCTATAACATGTGGACAGCTTAATCGAACATCATAGTACTTGGCACCTTGCGTAGGGCACAAGATTTTGTAGGTTTGTCCAGAGTGATGCCCAGATTTGAATAGTGAATAGGGAAGTATTTGCAGAGTCCCCTAGGGGAAATGGTGAGAAAGGGGGAAGATTCAACTTTCCCAAGTGGAAAATTCTTGATATTCTCACAGGCAGTGGGGACAGCCAAAGCAATAGGCCAAGCCTCCAATCTTGGAGTTTGTTCATATGAAACTTAATTCCACAAAGGATAGGTTAAGCCTACTTAAGAGTCACCCCCAAGAGAACCTCTTCTGTTGCTCAGATGTGGCCTCTCTCTCTTGGCCGACACAACAAGCAAACTCACTGCCCTCCCCCTCTCTACATGGGACATGACTCCCAGGGGTGTGGACCTTCCTGGCAATGTGGGACAGAAATCTTAGAATGAGCTGGGACTCAGCATCAAAGGATTGAGAAAATCTTCTCGACCAAAAGGGGGAAGAGTGAAAAGAGACAAAATAAAGTGTCAATGGTGAGAGATTCCAAGTAGAGTCGAGAGGTTTTCTTGGAGGTTATTCTTACGCATTAAATAGATATCACTTTAGCTTAGTTAAGGTGTAATGGAGAGGCTGGAGGGAACTGCCTGAAAATGTGGAGCTGTGCTCCAGTGGCCATGTGTCTTGAAGATAATTGTATGATGATATGGCTGTCGCAGTGTGACTGTGTGGTTGTGAGAGCTTTGTGTCTGATGTGCCTTTTATCTACCTTATCAACGGACAAGTAAAACATATAGATTAAAAATAAATAAATAATAGGGGGAACAAATATTAAAATAAATTTAGTAGATTGAAATGCTGGTGATCGGTGAAGGGAAGGGGTATGGCATGTATGAATTTTTTTCTGTTTTCTTTTTATTGCTTTTTCTGAATTGATGCAGATATTCTAAGAAATGATCATGATGATGAATATAAAACTATGTGATGATAGTGTGAGTCATTGATTATATAACAAGAAAAGAATGATCATTTGATAAGAATGTTTGTGTTTATATATGGTTATGTATCACAAATAAAAAAATTAATTTTAAAAAAAGCATATATTGAATTCAGTATGGCATGTGACATATGTGATTTCATACTATCTTGTTAGCAAAAGCAGAAGACTTGGCCAGATGATGGCAATCAGACAAATGTGTCAAAATCTTTGAGACACTGGTACCAATAAAAAATAAAGTTTATAGAATTGTAAAAAAAAAAAAAAAGAAAAGAAAAAAAGTCAGCATTACTACATACAACAACTGTTAAAGAAACCAAAAAAGAGGTCACGCTTCAATTAGAGGTAAGAATGAAGCCAACCTGGTCAGTACTAAGGTAAATCAGAATACAGGGGTAAGGAGGACATTTATTTTAGAACTTCACCTACTGTATGAGACCAAAGGAAGGGAGGTTTATTTTGTCCAAAACCTAAATTTTATATAGCACATAATCTAACTGAACCTGGCCAGATAGCTCATTTAAACAACCCCAATATATGGAATGAAGGCTTGTAATTATGTATAGTTTAATGTAATCCCTAGATATATCCCAGAGTATGTTGGGAAGATAATTAAAAGTATTATTTTTTAAAAAGCCCCTTGAGGGACTGGAGAAAAAATATATAGAACTATTAAGCTTTACCACCAGGGAAACCCCTGATACTGTCTCAAACATTAGGGACTCTCAAATCAACAGACCAAGTTCTTGATCTTGAGGCTTGCTCTTACGAAGCTTATTTTTGTAGTGGAGAAACTAAGCCTATCTATGATTATGCCTAAGAGTTACTTCCAGAAAATCTCTTTTGTTGCTCAAATGTGGCCACTCTCTCTCTCTCTAAGCTCACCTCTGCAAGTAAAATCATTACTCTCCCCCTATGTGGGACATGACATCCAGGGGTGAAATTCTCCCTGGCAACATGGGATATGAATCCCAGGAAAGTGCCTGGCCCAGGAACTGTGGGATCAACAATGTCTTCCTGAACAAAAGGGGGAAAAGAAATGTAACAAAATAAGGTATCAGTGGCTAAGAGAGTTCAAATAGAGTTAAGAGGCTATTCTGGAGGCTTGGCAAGCTTTAGCTAGATATAGCTAACTATCCCAGTTTGCCAAACCCCAACCAAAACCATTTTTTTTTTAACCCTAAAGAACACCTAGGGGTCTAACTTAGATTCTATAAAAGTTTCACATGCTAAGGTTACTTTCCAGAAACCTACAAACTCCAGATGGGTTTCTAGGCCAGAGAAGTCCCAAAACCCAGAGGGGCCAGCCTTTCCAAGAACATAAACTATTTCCATTACCTTAGCTCATATTATTTGCACCCCTTTCCAAAATGAAAAAGTTAGAATGAGCATAGCCCAAATACCACTAAAGAATGGGAGAATGACCAAAGGAGAAGGAGGAGTTATAACAGAGAAGATATGATTTAACAAATGAGTGTGATTACTTAATCATTATATTGATATTTGAGTCTCCAGTGTCTTAGAGTGGCTAGAAGGAAAAACCTAAAATTGTGGAACTGTAACTCATACCAAATTATGAAATCTGCTCTATAACTCTTGTTACAATGTACTTTGAAATTTATTGCATATATATATTTTACAATTAAAAATGTTTAAAAAGTTACTTAATTGCACAACCCTGTGATTATACTAAAAACCACTGAATTTTACATATTAAATGGTTGAATTATATGATATATGAGTTACATTTCAACAAGGCAGTTTTTTTTAAAAACTGAATGAGACCTCTATTTTGAACCAAAGAGGTGAAAATAAGGCTTGAAGGAACTACAACAATAAATAAATTAATGGATACTAGAAAGGTAGGTGATTTTTTCCCCGTACTTGTTTGGTGTTATCCAGTGTTCATAATGGGCATGAGGTTTGGAACTGTATGTACCCCAGAAAAACATATTATTAAAATTAATCAATTCACACTCACATTCTGTGAATGTGAACCCATTGTAAATAGGACCTTTTGATGAGGTTACATGAGTTAAGGTGTGACCCACCTGAGTCAAGATGGGTCTTAGTCCTATTACTGGAATCCTTTTTAAGAGAATGAGATTCAGACAGATAGAGAGATAGCCAGATGGAGAATCCAGAAGGTAAACATTGAAGGAAACTGAAAGAGAAGGGAAAGACCAAGAGAGGCTGCCATGTGCCTTGCCACGTGACAAACTAAGGACAAAGCATTGCCAGCAGCAGCCTCAGAATGCCACAGTCTTTGGGGAAAAAGCAGCACCTTGATGATGCCTTGATTTAGACTTTCTTTTGGACTCAAAACCTTAAACTTAAATTCCTACTGTTAAGCCCAACCATTTCATGGTATTTTCTTGAGCAGCCTATGAAACTAAAACTATGGGTACTATCTAATAAAGTGTATCAATAATTACCAGTATGCATTATCAAAAAGCCAGTGAGGCAGAACTGCTAAGCCATTAAATATGGGCATCTGGGAAGACTGCATTTCCAGCCTGCCTTGCAATTAGGTTCAGGGGTCTATGACAGGTTTCTATTTAGTGAAATATTGGTGGAAGAAATGTTAGTCACTTTTAGTTAAGTCTTAAATGTCCCTGTGGTCTTCCAGCTGTCTCTTCCATTGGAAGCCATGTGTTCTACATGAAGGAGCCAAGATCCCTGAGTTTCTCCTTGGAGGAGAGTTGCTCCCGGGGGCAGACTGAGACACTAGATCATGATATGAGTGATAAATAAAACTTTATCGTGTTAAGCCTACCCTATCTTGTCTGAAACAAACTGCATTTTAAAATAGAAATCCCAGAATTCTACCATAAGAGTGCTGGTGTCACATCACGATAGCTGTAAATAATTTTCATGTATGTACTCTGCTCTTAAGATAAACATAGCTAAAGTTAGATACTTTTTTTACCCATATCCTGTTAGATCTGACATCACGTGGCTATTTGCTCTTTTTTTCACGCTGACACGAAAGAGGACTCCTGTCTACCCATGCCAGGGATGTAATACCCTTCACCATTGCCCTTTTTTCTCCCTATGGCTTTTCTGTGCAATCTATGTGCCTTCATTCTTCACTTGTAGCCAAATGCTACATTGGTTCAAAGGACATGAGTGCATGGAAAAACAGTATGCTCTATGAAATATCTTCCACTGCACATGTTATGATAGTCCTTTCTCCCTTTCGGAAAGTATTTGTTTTATAACCAAATTACAAGTGTATTAGAGTAAACAAACTCATGAGGTAAGAGATTTTTCTACTGTTTCTTCTGCTAAAAATCCAGAAGTTCATAGCATTTGACAACCTGTCACTTTTTTACTCATTTGTAAGCACCTTAAGTTCAAAAGTTTTTTTTTTAACTTCAAGTGCTGAGAGTTCAGTTAATCATACACTTCTGTTCATAACAAATTTATCATTATCATTTCATATAGGCCCCTCTCTTGTTTTGTTTCACTTTATTTTATTTTCACCCATTCATATCCATTTCCACAGGTAGTCATCCGTCAAAGTATCTGATATGTTTCCTTAAATATTCATGTATCCTTATGAAATATGTTTGTGGTTTGGCTGTGTGTGTGTGTGTGTGTGATCTTTGTTTTTTCTCCATGGATTTTAAATGATATTGTACAAAGTCAGACTTTTGATACAAAAGTCTGGACTAGTTCCTAGGATGTTAAATTGGCTACTTCCTCCACAGAACTTTAAGGTAACATGCCGATGAATAGACTATGCAACTTTATTGCATTTATATGGTTTTCAATGCCCTTTGAAATGTGATAAGTTCGTTTAAGGAGCATGGACCCTTATGACAGTTAGCTCATAAATAATTAAATCCAATTAGGATTCCAGGGTTTACCAGAACAATTTATTTCAAGCTCTAGTTCTCAACAGAGGAGGTCTACTTTTGAAATAATATCACTCCTTCATTCCTCTTCTCTTCAATTCATTTGTGTAGTAAAATACAGGTGACAAAATATGGGAAATTATGCATGTACAGTTTATTTCAAATATGGTGTTTTTATTAATTTGAAATAAAACTTTTAAGTCCAGAGAAGTAGAGAGAATAATAAAACAAACTACATTTCTCCCAATTTTTTTCTTTTAAAATTATTTTACTTCAGATTTTGAAAAGACATTAAATAATATAAAGAAATCACTTTATCCACCTCTCAAATTAAGAAATAAGACCTTACAAATACAATTGAAGGCCCTTCCCTTACCCTATTCCCCTCCCTTTGTCTACCTCCAAGATCACCATTATCCTGAATTTCATGATTATCATTCCCATGTAAGTCTTCATGGTTTTACTACTTATGTATGCATCCAAAGTAATAGCATTGTTTTGCAAATTTAAAAACTTACATAAATTGAACTTCCGGGAAGGTGGTGGAATAGGATAGATTGAGTTCACCCCTGTTCCATGGAACAATGAGAGAAGGGACAGAAAAATGACTGGGACAGCAGCTCCAGGGTGCGAGTGCCCAGAGAAGGTCTTCTACATTATATAGGGAGATCTTGAACTTAAAAGTGGAGAAGTTGAGATGGAGAGAACAGGGTGAGTGAGCTTGGGCATGATCCAACCAGGGTCAGATGGCAGTGTGCGGGGAAGTACGGTCCAAAGGAGTGGACATCCCTCCACTCCAGCCTACCCCTGCAGCTAGCTTGGGAGATCTTCCTATGCAGCTCCACAGCCAGAAGTTCCCATGGGAAACTTGGAAGCATGCCCAGTCACCCACCATGACCAGCTGTCCTGCCAGCCACTGCTAACAGCTACTTCACCAGATGCCATGAAAGTCTGCCTGCCCTGTGCTGGGACCAGCCACCCCGCGGTGTACGAGGACCAGCTACCTGCTGCGAGCTTGGACCAGCCACCAGGCATTTCTGGACTGGCTGTGGGCAGTGGTAGCTGAAATACTCAGCCCCACAGCCCAAGGTCATCCCAAGTAGGAGCCTGGGGCCACCAGACCCATCTTCTGCTGCGGTCTCTGATGAGCTAGCTGCCCATCCCCAAGCCCTGGGGCTGGTGGCTCTCATTTGCACACTGAGATCAATGGCCCTGACTGGAATCACATCAGGTCTCCATCTTGCTCAGATGGCCACTACAGTCAGGGAAAGACAGGCCTGAGGGGAAGAGGTAGCTGAAGAGTGCCATCTACTGGGAAGCCTCAAGTAGAACTGCAAACTCTCCATGATTTGGGCCTTGGTTTGGCAGGGAATAACTGACAAAGCAAATGTAAAAGGGGACTTTCAACACAGACCTAAGCAAATACAAAACCTTAGATGAGTGAAGGAAACCAACTTGCAAAATAACCTTATCAAGATAATCAAATGCCCTGAATGCAACAGAAAATCACAAAGCATGTTGTGCTGGTTTGAAACTGTTATGTACTCCAGAAAAGCCAGGTTCTTTTTCTTAATCCAATCTTGTGAAGGCAGACCTATTGTTTAGGGTGAGACCTTTTGATTAAGTTGTTTCCATGGAGATGAAACCAACACATTTGTGGATGAGGTAGTTTTGATAATTTATTTTCATGGAGTTATGACCCATCCAGTCGTGGGTGGAAACTTTTGCTTAGGTGGTTTTCATGGAGATGTATCTCCATCCATTCACTTGCTGGAGTTCTTTAAAAGGGAACCATCCTGGAAAAAGCTCAGAGTCCACACAGTCAGAGACATTTGGAGATGCAGGAAAAAACACCCCCACAAAGCTGTTTGAAACCAGAAGCCAAAGGACCAGTAGATGCCAGCCACATGATTTCCCAGCTGACAGAGGTGTTCTAGATGCCATTGGCCTTTCTTGAGTTAAGGTATCATTCTTTGGATGCCTTAATTTGGACATTTTTATGGCTTTAGAACTGTAGAATGTAACCTAATAAATCCCCTTTATAAAAGCCAACCCATTTCTGATATATTGCCTTCAGGCAGCATTAGCAAACTAAAACACACATGAATATTCAGGCAGATATGGCCCAGTGAAATGAACAAATTAAAACACCAAAGGGGACATGGAATATGGAACAACTCATCAAGGATGCTCATAAGGACACAAAAGATATAAAAAAGACACTGGAAGACATAAAGAAGAATATGAAAGAATAAAAAGAAAAATAGCATCTCACAGACATGAAAGATACAGTAGACTAAATGGAACATATACTAGAGACACACAACAGCAGATTCGAATAGGCAGAAGAAAGAATAAGTGAGCTAGAAGACAGGACAATTGAACTCAAGTGCACAAAAG
Source organism: Myrmecophaga tridactyla (assembly GCA_004026745.1). NCBI lineage: Eukaryota > Metazoa > Chordata > Mammalia > Pilosa > Myrmecophagidae > Myrmecophaga > Myrmecophaga tridactyla. Next base: position 7,597 of record PVIY010030754.1, on the reverse strand, counting down.
ACCAATGGTAAGAAAGATAGAAAACAAAAAATGGGGTTTCAGGGAAATAACTGACAAGATGAAAAGCACAAATATAAGAATCATTGTGACCCATAATGAGAAGAGAAGAGTAAAGGGCTAGAAGGTTAGCTGAAGAGGTAATGGAGGAAAACTTGCCAACTATTATAAAAGACATAAATGTACAAATCAAAAAAGTACAATGAACACCAAATAAAATAAATCCAAATAGGCCTACTACAAGACACATATTAATCAGGCTGTCAAATGTTGAGGAGAAGCAGAAAGTCCTGAAAGCAGCAAGAGAAAAATTATTACATACAAGGGAAACTACATAAGACTGAGTTCAGACAACTCAATAGGCACCATGGAGGTGAGAAAGCAGTGGTATGCTATATTTAAGATCCTGAAAGAGAAAGGCTTCCAGCCAAAAATTCTTTATCCAGCTAAGTTGTCCTTCAAAATTGAGGAAGATGTATGGTAAGTTTAGTTGAACACCATAAGTACATGGACTCTTGAATAAGGCATGAGATCTTGTTGGTTTGTCCAGTTTAGTGTGATGCCTGATATACACCAGAGTAATTTGGGCAGTGAATAAGGAAGTATTTGGAAGGTCCCTTTGGGGGACAGGGGAGAAAGGAGGAAATATTCAAGTTCCCCATATGGAGAATTTCTGATATTCTAGCAAGCAGTGTGGACAGCTAAATCAATAGGCTGAGCCTTCGATCTTGGGGTTTGCCCCTATGAAACTTATTCATACAAAGGATAGGCTAAGCCTACTTAAAATTAGGCCTATAAGTCACCCCAGAGAACCTTTTTTGTTGCTCAAATGTGGCCTCTCTCTCTAAGCCAACTTGGCAGGTGAACTCACTACCCTCCTTCCTACTTTGGACATGACTCCCAGGGGTGTAAATCTCCCTGGCAATGTTGGACAGAAATAATGGGATGGACATTTGCACACTCATGTTTCTGGCAGCAGTGTTTGTGATCCACAATGAATGGAGGTGGCCTAAGGGTGCAATGACTGAGGAAAGGAAGGGGGAACTATGGTATATACATACAATAGACTACTGAGTGAGGCATGCAACTAGAAGAATGAAACTTCAGAGCTGTATGTTGAATGAAATGTCAGGAACAAAAAGACAGCTATTATCATGCCTCAATCATATGGATTAACTATAATATAAAAATTCAGTGAACTAAAGTTGAGAGCATGGGTTATCAGGTTGTAAAGGGTCCTAGATTGTAAGCTCTTACAGCAATCACATATATTCAGGAAGTGTAACTATTAATTCTAAATTCTGAGATACTGAGCTGTTTCTATATAACATGGTCTTTCCCAGAAATTTTAGGCGTTTAAGCAACACCTGAGACTCAGGGTTAGAGCTGAAGCTATGAAAGTCAGCAGTACCACATACAGGAACTGTTTAAAAAGGTGAAAAAGTGATCAGACATTGAGTAGAGATATGAATGAAGCCAATCTGGCTAGGACTAAGGTATATCAGAAGACTGAGTAAAGGATGATATGGTCCATATTTTTAAATTTTAACTTCAGTGTGAGACTAAAGGGAGAGATGTTTATTTAGTACAAAATTTATATTTTGAGTAGGGCATTTCCTTACTTGTATGGTCAGCTTAGTTGAACACAGTAAGCACATGGAATCTTGAATAGGGCATGAGATCTTGTTGGTTTGTCCAGGTTAGTGTGATGATGATATCCCAGAGTAGTTTGGGCAGTGAATAAGGGAGTATTTACAAGGTCCCCCTGGGGGTCTGGGGAGAAAGAAGGAAATATTCAAGTTCTCCATATGGAGAATTTCTGATATTCTGACAAGCAGTGGGACAACCAAATGAATAGGCCAAGGCCTCAATCTTGGGGTTCGACCTTATGAAACTGAATTTTACGAAGGATAGGCTAAGCCTACTTAAAATGAGGCCTAAGAGTCACCCCCAGAGAATGTTTTTTTTTTTTTGCTCAGATGTGGCTTCTCTCTCTAAGTTGACAATGCAAGTGAACTCACTGCCCTCTCCCTCCATGTGGGACATGACTCCCAGTGCTGTACATCTCCCTGGCCACATGGCACAGAAATCCCAGGATGAGCTGGGACCCAGCATCAAGGGATTGAGAAAACTTTATTGAACCAAAGGGGAGAGAGAAATGAGAAAAAATAAAGTGTCAGTGGCTGAGCGATTTCAGAGTGGAGTGGTTATTGTGGAGGTTATTCTTATGCATTATATAGATATCCCTTTTTAGTTTAGGGTGTATTGAAGTAGCTAGAGGGAAGTACCTGAAACTGTAAAGCTGTGTTCCAGTTGCCTTGTTTCTTGAAGATGATTGTATAATGATACAGCTTTTACAATGTGAGTATGATTGTGAAAACACTGTGTCTGATGCTCCTTTTATCTAGGGTATGGACAGATGAGGAAAAAATATGGATAAAAATAAAAAAAAATAGGTGGAACAAAGATTAAAGTAAATTGGGTAGCTGGAAATACTAATTGTCAATGAGAGGGAGGGGTAAGGGATATGGTATGTATGTGTTTTTTCTTTTTTCTTTCTTCTTTCTTTTTCGGGAGTGATGCACATGTTCAAAAGAAATGATCATGGTGATGAATACACAACTATGTGATGATATTGTAAACTATTGACTGTACACCATGTCTGAAATGTTTAAATGTTAAGAATATTTGTATAAGTTTTATCAATAAAATATTTTTAAAATTATTTATCTTTTTTACTGATATATATTATATATTCACATACCATGCAATCATCCAAAATGTTAAATCAATGGTTCAAAATATCATCACGTAACTGTGCATTTATCACTGCACAAAAAAACGGTCTTTTTTTCGTGAAAAAAAAAAGTAATACAAAAAAGCAATAAATTTCAAAGCACATCACAACAATTAGTTATAAAACAGATTTCAGAGTTTAGTACGGATTACAATTCCACAATTTTAGGTTTTTACTTCTAGCTGCTCTAAGATACTGGAGACTAAAAGAAATATCAATATAATGATTCAGCAATCATATTCATTTGTTAAAGACTACCTTCTCTTGTATAACTCCACCATCACCTTTGATCTTTCTCCCACTTTTTAAGGGTATTTGGGCTATGCCCATTCTTACCTTTTCATGTTGGAAGGGGCTGTCAATAATATGGGATAGGGGGATGGAACTAGTTGATCTGGAGAAGCTGGACTCTGCATTTCAGGAGTTATCTGGTCTGGAGAACCATCTGGAGGTTGTAGGTTTCTGGAAAGTTACCCTAGTGCATGGAACCTTTGTAGAATCTTATATCATGCCCTACGTGTTCTTTAGGATTGGCAGGAATGGTTTTGGTTGGGATTTGGCAAGTTATGGTAGGTAGCAATGTCTAAATGCCCACCATAGTAGCCTCTCAAATCCCAGCCACTGACATCTTACTTGTTACACTTCTTTACCCCCTTTGTTCAGTGTGCTGGTTTGAAAGGATGTATGTTCCCTAGAAAAGCCATGTTTTAAACAAAATCCCATTTTGTAGAGGCAGAATAATCCCTATTCAATACTGTATGTAATTAGATCATCTCCCTGGAGATGTAACCCAATCAATCGTGGTTGTTAAACTGGATTAGGGGAGATGTGTCTCCACCCATTTGGGTGGGTCTTGACTGGTTTACTGGAGTCCTATAAAAGAGGAAACATTTTGGAGAATGAGAGATTCGGAGAGAGCAGAGAATGCTGCAGTACCACAAAGCAGAGAGTCCATGAGCCAGAGACCTTTGGAGATGAAGAAGGAAAACGCCTCCCAGGGAGCTTCATGAAACCAGAAGCCAGGAGAGAAAGCTAGCAGATGATGCTGTGTTTGCCATGTGCCCCTCCAGTTGAGAAGAGAAGCCCTGATTGTGTTCACCATGTACCTTCTCACTTGAGAGAGAAATCCTGAACTCCATTGGCCTTCTTGAACCAAGGTATCTTTCCCTGGATGCCTTTGATTGGACATTTCTATATACCTCTTTAAATTGGGACATTTTCTCAGCCTTAGAACTGTAAACTAGCAACTTATTAAATTCCCCCTTTTAAAAGCCATTCTGTTTCTGGTATATTGCATTCCGGCAGCTAGCAAGCTAGAACAGTCAGGTTGACATTGTCAATCCCATGGTGGCAGGGCTGGGGCCAGGCTTATCGCTGGGAGTCATCTCACACAGTGCCAAGGAGACTTTCACCCCTGGATGTCATGTCTCACATAGAGGGGAGGCCAATGGTGTCACCTGCAGAGTTGGGCTTAGAGAAAGAAAGGCCGCATCTGAGTAACAAAAGAGGTCCTCTGGAAGTAACTCTTAGGCATACCTATAAATAGGTTAAACTTCTCCACTAGATACATAAGTTTCATAAGAGCAAGCCTCAAGATCAAGGGTTTGGCCTTTGATTTGGGTGTCCTAATATTTGACACATTATCAGGGGTTTCCCTGGTGGTTAAGTTTAATAGTTCCATGATTTTTCTCCCATCCCTCAAGGGACTTTCCAATACTTTTTCATTATCTATTTAATATACTCTGGGATTATTCAGGCATTACATTAGCTATACAGGATTAAAGGCCCTCATTCTTATTCTGGGCTCCCTGTGTTTGGATTGTTTAAATGATCCATCCAGACAGGTTGAGTTAGATTATGTGCAGAACCCTGTACATTTTAAGTCTAAACTTCCCATTCCCTATCCCTATCCCCTGTCCCATGGTAACCCATATTCTGACTCTATGAGTTTGTTTATTCTAATTGTTTAAAAACAGTGAGATCATATAATATTTGTCTTTTTCTGACTGGCTTATTTCACTTAGCATGATGTCTTGAATATTCATCCATGTTGTCACATGTATCAAGACTTCGTTCCTTTTTATGGCTGAATAATATTGCATTGTATATGTATATACACCATATTTTATTTACCATTCTTCAGTTGACGGACACTTTGGTTGCTTCCATCTTTTGGCAATTGTGAATAATACCTTATGAGTATCAGTGTACAAATATTTGTTTGAGTCCCTGCTTTCAATTCTTTTGGGTATATACTGAGTAGCAGGATGCCAGGTCATATGACAGTTCTACCCTTAACTTTCTGAGGAACCACCAATCTGTCTTCCCTTGTGGTTACACCATTTTACATTGCTACCAGCAACGAATGAGTGCTCCTATTTCTCCACATCCTCTCCAACACTTGTTATTTCCCACTGTACCCCCCTTTTTTTTTATACCCACCACCAGATTTTGCATCTTTGTCATCAGGGTCCTTTCTGCCACTAGACACCATCTCTCCCCAACTTCCTCCTTTTCTTCCACTAACCACTGGCCATTTCCCTGTCTCCAGAGTCTTTTTTGCCCCTGGACCTGACCACCTTCTTACTTTCCTTTCTTTTACCCTCACCACTGGGCAGCTCTCTACTACCACATCACTTTTTGACTCTGGATCCCACATTCCTAATGGATGGTCTTTCAACTCCTTCATTTACTTTTCTTTTCTCCCCTTGGAGCACACTCAGATCCTAAATCCTCTTCCCTAACTAGATTTGTTTTCTGTTCCTGGGCCCTACCCTGTTACTTGACCCTATCCTCTCTGAGGACAGGTGCCCCTCTCCGAACTCACCCTATCCCAATCATAATGGCTCATACCTGTCATCAGTCACCACGAACCTTCTTTCCACCCCACTATCCCCCAGTTTAACCCTAACTCCATCTGATTCAATTCCAGTCCTACTGAATATTGGTCCACAGAGCTCATGTTCACTAACTCCTGTTGATTGGCCTCTTCTGACCCAACAAACTGAGGCATTGACCTGTCAAATTTGCCTATTTCAGCCTCACCAAAGATGGGGGCTGCTCCTCTAAGCTTTAGTTTGCACTTTAGGAAAAGGATGTGGGAGATGAATTTATGAATTCTTCAAAGACCAAACAATCCAGGCATATAGTCAAGGCTGAGCTCTTCAGCTACAATCAGGAGATATCCTTAGATACAGTGAGCTGGGAAATTCCCAGAAGTAGAATGGGCATCTGTGCTTGTTCAAAGCTCCAGTGGCCCAGGAATACCTCCTACCTCAAGGAATGTTGGTTGCCATGCCTTCCAGAGCAGCTTGCTGGTAATCTGAACCTCAAAATGAAAATAAAGCCACAGAACTATTGTCAGGACTGCCTCATTGAATTTCCCCTTGCCTCATACACTATCGCTTCTCAGGTCTCACAGGCCCATCCCAAGTGTGCTCATGGCACACTTGGGACATGACAGCTTCTCAGGTGTGGGAGCCTGTAGAGAGGTCAGAGGGAGCAGCTTGGGACAACAGGAACACTGAGCCTCTGGCCCCAATGTCAAGCCAAGGCAAGTATTTAGCCCCAGTGGAAGAGAAAGATGACTCTAGGAGATCCAAAACAGGAGAGCAAGGAGCAGCAAGGAGGGCATGCAGAATTGGGGACCTCCCAAGTCAGAGGAAAGAGCCAACCCCGATGTTTAGCAGAACAGAGAGTCTGTTGAACAAGACCTCCCAGTTCCTGGCACAAAATGAACAGACTCCTACAGAAAACAAAATGGGAAAAGAACAAGTTATTTGTTACAGTAGTTTCATCCCATAAAAAAAAAAAAAGGCAAGTGCAAGAGTGGGCTACGTGTTGTAAATATTTCTTATTATTGGTGATCACCTGGTAAAAGTGGTATATATTGGGTTTCTACAATGTAAAGTTACGAATTTTCCCTTTATAATTAATGAATATCTCAGAGTAGATACTTTCAGACTATGCAAATATACTGTTTCTTCTCAAACTTTCACTGGAATAGTCTTGCCAAAAATGCACAATAGCCACTTACTCATAAGAAAACACCAGACAAACCCAAATTGAGGGTCACTATACAAAATAATTTATAAGTTCCTTTCAAAAGTATTGAGGTCACAAAAAAAAATGAGAAAAAAATGAGGAACTGTCATAGATTGGAGACTAATGCAATGCAGGACCCTGGATTGGATCCCCAGAAAGAAAAAGGACATCAGTGGAAAAACTAGTAAAATTCTATAACGTTTGTAGTTTTTAATTTATTGTACCAATATTAATTTCCTGATTTTGATAAGCATACTACTTATGAAATTGTTAAATTAGGGAAGCTGGGTGTAGGTAATACAAGAACTCTCTATATTATTTTGCAACTTTTCTGTATGTCTAAAATTATTTCAAAATAAATTTTTTAAAAAAATCCTAGGCCTGATGCTTTTCGGGGAGGGATTTTTACGTTATTGATGCCATTGCTTTATTAGTTATTGGTGTATTGAATTTTGCTGTTCCTTCTCTAAGAAATTTTGGAAATTTATATTTTCCTGAAAAGTTTTCTATTTCGACTAAGTTTTCAGAATTATTGACATGATAGTCATTTATGTTATTCTCCAATAAGTTTTAGAATCTTTACCAGGTCTATTACAGCACCCTTTTCATTACTAACATTATTCACCTGTGTTTTTCTTGCTCTTATTTCCCGTTTCATCAGGGATGGCTAGAGGGCTGTCCACTTAACAGCCTTTTCAAATAAACTACGTTGGTTTTGTCAATCATTCTATTGTTTTCTATTTTCATTGATTTCGGCTT